>JAWZYT010004565.1:7500-128881 GCA_034508575.1 Petrolisthes manimaculis
CCCAAACAGCCTGCCCATCTTTAGACCCTGGCTGAATGAAAAGTCCTTTGAGTGATGAATGCTGGTGATCTGTCCTTGCCTCCCTCTCCTCCTTTCCTCTTCCCTCCCTCTTCCCCTCTCCCCTCCCTCCTTTCCTCTTCTCTTCTTTTGTTTTCTCTTCTCTCTTGCTCTTCCAACAATCAGCTTATCTTTAGACTATATGTGACTTAATGAAAAGTCCCTTCCTCTCCTCTACCCTTCCTCCCCACCTTCCCTTTACCTCTTCTCTCCTCCCTCCCTCCCCTTCTCAACTAAACAGATGAATGAATAAATGAATGGAAGCTCGTACAGACCCCAATGGATGCTCAAAGAAGAAGAAGAAGCCACTGAATGTATGTTTACTCGTACGTGTGTGTGTCCGTGTGTGTTTGTGTGTGTGTGGCTCAGGGGGATGTCTTGTGTACACCTGTGTTGTTGTTTGTTTTGTGTATTACTTTATAGGTTTTATCATTAATTAAAAGGGAAAGTCTCTCTCTGAATTGGGTCACATATTTTTTTTATGACTACCAATTGATTCCTCCTTCAAATTACACACTAGAAATCAAATCAAATCCCTTACTTTTATACAGTGGTAATCCCGTTTCCTGGCACAGTTTGGAGGAATCAGTGGCAACCCATTCAAACTAGCCCAGTATGAATCATCCATCCCTGTAAGGAGAGTGTACAGTTGAAGACATGAATGGGTGGTACAGCCTATGCAGGTGAAATATACTTGTCCCATTTGAGTAACCAGTGGCTATTATCAGGTACTTGCTTTTTATTACCATCCTCAATACTAACTTCTGCCCCTGATGTCTCCTATTTGGCACTAATAAGGAACTTGATATAGGGAGAAATGGACCATCTTTTACTTGGGCTGTACCACCCATTCATGTGTCCAACTGTACATCGTAGCACCTTGATTCCTCCCCCACTCCAAAGTCGAATATGAAACAAAGATACAGTATAATATATTGGTGCTGGGTCTGTTATTGTTGTTGTTGTTTGGAGTACTTTAGAGGAATCAGTTGCTCCAGATATACCACCAATATGTAATTAAGGGGAGATTCTCTTGTTGGCCAATTGAAAGCAAGATTTCCTACTGATTCCTCCTTACTATGCCAGACAACAGACCCCCTCAATGGTATATACTGTTCTAATGGGAGATATGTTGTTTCGTGACGATATTTGAAGGACTCGCTAACCTTCCAATTATTTTCTGACTACTTCGTGGCGTCCCTTAAGGCTTTATTATTCTGCTGCTACTGTTGATGCTGCTGCTGCTACTGTGGGATACTTAATTAATATGTTTAATTAAAGAGAAGTTAAAGGAAAGCATTATGGAGTCGTGTACAGTGTAGTTAGGTGTAGATGCTTCTTTGTTTGTTTGTTTGTTTGTTCAGCCGAAGTGATGGGGAAGAATATCTCACAGTAAAAGCTATAACTGGTTTATCTTGGTTATAAACTAGTAATATCTGATTAATGAAGTGGTATTTGTCATGGTTTATAAATAAGATGCACAGATGCTTCGATAACTCAAAAAGAAATAGTACTGAAATTTTACTGATAATTTTACTGGATAATTTTTTTTATTATTATACTTTGGGTACATACATACATACATTAGAGTGACTTAATTAAGGGGGTAATTCATTTTTGGAGGCAACTGTACATAGGGGTGCCTTGATTCCTCCAAAGTATGCTAGGAAACGGGACCAAAAGAGCACAAAATTATAATGGTGTTCCTCTGTTGTTGCTTGGAATAGTTTGGAGGAATCGGTTTTGCTCCAGATTTACCAACACAGAACTTAACACTTAATTAATTCTTCCTCCAAAATATGCCAGGAAACAGGACTTATAGGTTATTAACTAAAAATAATGGTGTCCTATTGTTGCCTGGAATAGTATGGAGGAATCAGTTTGCTCCAGATTTACCACCAAAGCTGTAATTACGATATTTTTGATATGCTATTGAAACTGTGTGGTTATAGTATTTTATTATTTATAGGGGAAAAATTATTATTATTATTATTATTTAATTTTAATGAATAAAAAATTAAAGAATGAATATGAAAAGATGAAAGAATTAAGACAGATGAATGAATGAAAGAATGAAGATGATAAAAATGGAGATGAAAGAAAGAAGGGAATGAAAGATAAATGAAAAACAAAACAAATGTATAATGTAAATGAAAGAAGAATGAACGAATGAGAGAAGTGTACTTTGGAGGAATCAGTAGCCCTCTATTTCACTCCCCCAAAAAGAAGAATTACTAAGACTCCTTCAACAATAGACTAATTTCCATATACATATATATATACACACATACATAGACTTTCACCTCATTGTTGTTTATCTGTATGTAAATCTCGTAAATATATATCATTGAATCGGTTGACAAAATGGAATATTATTATTATTATTATTATTCTATTTGTATTGTCTTATTTGATTGTTTACTAAGTTTTGCTTCCTTCTATGTTATTGTTAGTATTATTATTAATATTATTACTCAGTTGATTATCTGCACATAGTATTCATAATATCTTGTATTTATTCCTGCGTATGTATGTATGCGTTTATTTCTATGTATGTATGTATGTATGTATGTATGTATGTATGAATTTCTATGTACTGTATGCATTTCTCTATGTACGTATGTATGTATTTCCATGCATGTTGAACTTATACATAAAAAAAAATCATTATATCAAGTATATAGTTTGTATCATAGAGGCCATAATAATTGTAACAGAACAGAGAAGAAAATGAATAACATCCACAATACCAATGGCTCTGTACATCTTTTATATAAACCAAAAAAGAAGAATTCATTTGTATAATTATATATCTTAATAATTGTGCTGACCATAATAATAATAATAAGAGCATGTTAGGTATTCCATAATTATTATATAGATGCTTATTATTAATTGTTAATGATGATGAAATTATTGTCAGTGAGATGATAATAATAATATATAAATACAAGTATGATTATTAGTATGTATATATTTTTTTTCTTTGATATTTATTTACCTTCTCCTTGCGCTATGATTAGGATCAATGAATGAAATTATCACACACACACACACCATTATGAGGACTCACACACACACACACAAACACACACCATTATGCGGACACACACACACCATTATAAGGACACGCACACACACATATGCACCATTATGAGGACACACCCACACACACCATTATGAGGACACACACACACACACAAACACACACCATTATGCGGACACACACACACCATTATAAGGACACACACACACACATATGCACCATTATGAGGACACACCCACACACACATATTTCGAACCAATGGAGGCTTTGGGTGGGCAGCGGGTTGTCGTCTAGAATAAACCACCTGGTGTTGTGTGCCTCACTGCTCATATAGCGGCCACTGGTGCAGCTGGAAGTGCGCTCAGTGGGACCAAGTTCACGCTGCTAAAACACGCACGTGTGTTTGTTTTTGTTTAGATGGTGCGACCACTCTGGCCAGGCCATAGTTTCCGATGTTCAAATTTTGTTTTCGTTTATTACAAGTTGTTCTATGCCAATTGGTATTTTAAGTGGCATAGATATGCTGCCAATTAATTTCTACTGTCTGTATTAATACGTTTCAGATGAATAGTGTAATTGTTTAAAGACTGGGAACGACCAAAATACGAGAAATGCCAGGTTCACGATAAAACCAACTCCTATACTCGTTTACATAAATACAGTTTAATTTTACATATGATAGTACTTCGAATGAAATGTGTAAAAATAAATATTGGTAAATACACTCAATGTATTAATGTGCACAGAAAAGCTCTGTAAAACATGTTTGAAATTCGTTATAAGATGCGGGTCGGGACTGCCTCACTACTGCCACCTGGCGAGGGCATAGTTTGGAAAATTCCCCCATTTAATATGACATTTAGCATATTTTGGGCAGAGTTAGCATATTTTCAGAGCAAGTTTAGCATAATTTCATAATTATGATTTGGTAACACTGCAGCAGTCACTGAGCACTGGGAAAGAAAGAAGAAAAGCTCAAGCACCATAGAAAAAGCACAACAAGAATAAAAGGGGGAGCCGTTGCAAAGGCTATTCCCCCGCATACCCAACTGAACTGACTACTGAGCAGTCACTCTGACTCACTCATAAGTCACAGCAGTGGACACTGGACAGTGGACCATTCAACTTGGTGGAGGTAAACAATGAATACAACACACTTCGTCAGTTTGTTTGGTAAGTTAATAGAAATAATAAATGTTACAATAGTTATTAGTGTATAGAGACGATGCCTTCCTAACACTACAATAAAAGGTGGGGTATTGTTTTCACCCGTAAATGTGTGAGTATTGTTTTCACTCGTAAATATGAATAAAGTTGGGGTACAACTGCAAAAAAGGTCCACGTGGCAATCATTTACAATTTGTATATATTTCTCAAGGGAACAATGTAATATGTTCATGTGTAATGAATTTAAGAGGAGGTTGCACTTATTTTTGGTATAATAAACATTGTAAACATTGGACAGTCCTGGTAGTCTGCCCAGGTTAGGTCCCAGTAGTGTGCTCAGGTTAGGTCCCGGTTGTCTGCCTAGGTTAGGTCCCGGTAGTCTGCCTTGGTCCTGGTTTGGTTAGGTTAGATCAGGTCAGGGTAAAAAAATGTATCTCCTCAATATTATGGGCAACAATCAATAGAACAAGTAAAAATATGGGTATTATTACAGAATTACTGGGGTTTTGGCTAGGCTTGAGCAGTATTACCACATTAGGCTAGGTCCTGGAAATTTGCCCAGATCATTTTATGATAGTTTACACTGGTTATACCCGGTAGTTTGCCCAGGTTAGGTCCGGTAGTTTGCCCAGGTTAGGTCCCGGTAGTCTGCTGTGGTCTAGATTAGGTCAGGTCAGGTAAGACTAGTTTCCAAATCATGTTTGTAAACGGGGCATATCTCGAAAACGAAGCATTTTCGAGAGAAACACCATAAATGAAAAGACCCGGGTTGGATGGTGTAAATAGAACACACCGACCACCAACCCGGGTTGATATTCCTTTGTTTGTAAACATTAATAGACATTTCCCTCAAATGTTACTCATTAGGGTACTCATGCCACTTCAAAATCATATATCCTTTATGTATTTTTAAGATAATGTCTCGTGATATGCTAAAATGTCATATTTCTGTAAGAGGCCTTACCAGTGTGTGTTTGTTTTTGGCGCGTCAGCTGTGAGCAACCTGTAAAAGTTGCCAGATACCGCCACGTAACCCTGCTATTGCACTGGGTTGGTCCAGGTCCGGGTTGCTCTGAGAGCAACCCGGGTTGGGGTGAACCGAGTTGACTGGTGTAAATATAACATGCCACATCGACGATTCCAGCAACCGGGTTGCCTGACCAGGGTTGATATGGCATAAATAGAAGACGCCTTTTGAGTCTCTAATGTTGATAAAAGCTTTTTAGTAGAAATTTTAGTAGAATATATTTTTCATATAAACCGTACCGAAATCATACATAAAAAGGTAAATACAACCTATGAAAATAAGAGTGTGTATGAGAACTATGGAGGTATAAAGGGTCAGGCACTCAGCATGACAGGATTCTTGATGCGACACTCTTGTGAAACGGATGTGCTTTTTGGCAGTAGCTAGTTTTGCCTCCTTTTGCAGAGTTGTAGCACTCTTAGAAATAAATAAAGATAGTTAGGTGTCCTTTTCCTCCTTACCCTTAGTTAGGTACAGTAGGTTTCTGTACCTAGTTATTCACAGCAACCTTGCTTGTATACACGGGGTGAATCCTCCCCACTGATCGCTCTGGGCAAGGCCAAGAGATATACCAGGTCAGCAGGCTGTATATTCCTTGATGCCCCATTTTCTGTATATAGTACAGTATTAATTATATTTATGTACGGGTGTTCGTCATGTATTGCTGCAATTCCAGCTGCATAATCTGCACGGCTGTCACTATATGACGTTAATAACGGACTCAAAAACACTATAGACACTGGGCCAAGATGGAGTTGAGAGTAGTTAGGGCGTCTCTAGTTAAAAGTTGGCAAAGGATATATAATATGCCTGTACCGGACGAATACTCAGAGTATATAGGCTACAAAACACGTCATCAATGGCTGCTTACCTGATAAATGTATAATAGTTAATAATATACCAATAATACTTACCCTGCTGGATCGGGTTTAGGGTTGTCGAAGATGGAACACTCTCGATGAAAGCGTGACATTTCATCTTCCATTTTCTTCATATCTTGTAAGAACTTATCTCGAACAGAGTCAAATTCTTGATCGAGGACGCTGAAGTTCCAGGGTTTCACAGGGACAGCCCGGACAAGCATAAAACGATTCATGTCGACTGGATTTTTATTATCTTCTATCTAGAGTAGTTAACCCTCGCACACAGTTCGAACACTCACTGAAAACTGACTGACTCCGTGATGGGTCCCCGAACTATTATATTCCCACCCCAGTTTCTAGTTTGGTCTGGCAACCTCTCTATCTCTCGCCCTTTCCCATCCCCCCCTTTCCTCTCTCTCTCTCTCTCTCTCTCTCTCTCTCAAGTATGTTTACAAACATTTAGAAAGGTGAAAATGTGTGAAAATACAAGCGAGGTTCTGGTTGAATGAATGTATTAAGGCAACGTACGGCTTTTATACGTAAAATCTATTATTACTATTATATGCTA
Source organism: Petrolisthes manimaculis (assembly GCA_034508575.1). Lineage (NCBI taxonomy): Eukaryota > Metazoa > Arthropoda > Malacostraca > Decapoda > Porcellanidae > Petrolisthes > Petrolisthes manimaculis. The sequence continues at coordinate 14,229 of JAWZYT010004565.1, forward strand.
TAATAGTTAGACGATTTCCCAAGTAGATAATTTATTTTCAGTTGAGGAGGTCATGTAATTTCGGTGTACTGGAGGGCAATGAGTTTCTCCAATTTATCTAATTTCTACTGTACAGCTGCATTTGTGAGACTAATAGGCTGCAATAGAATTATAGGCCTATACTTTATAAATTATGTTATGTTTATCAAAGGTATAATAGCTATAGCAGATTATAGTGATAAATGTTAAAAGTAGAGCTGCGTTTGTAAGTGGTTCTTTTTATAATTTGATCTGGCAAGTATATGATGCTGAAGTCATTCTATTTTTTTATATTTGAGATTACATACGGGTGTTATAGTGATTGATCGATCGAGGTACTCAGCAGACTCAGAGAAGCCCACTCAAGACCACTAATGTTCAGTGGACACCCTTCCCTTGGAGGTATAAATATATAACTAATAAAATATTTTACAACTCCTTGACACACACACACATATATATCAGTTATAGAACCGAATTGATTAAAGACTCCAACTAAACCAAACGAAATTACCTCTTATATAATTAATAATATAGATTATTCCCAATTATCAATTATACAGTACGTACAGTATTAATTGATACCAGTTGACGATTCCCAGTTATAGGCAATTAATTATTTCTCTAATACTATAGGCCTACTGTATATGTGGATGCTTCGCAGTTCTATGTAGAAAGTTCCCTGATAATTCCTTTACAAGTACACATTTTCCGAAATATGTTGAAGAGAGAGAGAGAGAGAGAGAGAGAATGATTGTCACTGTAAAATACTTGAATAAATATTCATCAAAGGTTCAATAAATATTTCTAAATCCATTAATTAATCCACTTCATGTCAATATAATATCGTTTTCGCACTATTATCAATATTAACCATTGGCGTCATTAATACTGCCAACATTTGAATATTAATTAATTCATTGTCATTGAATATTGAGGGACACGAACGCCTATTAGTAGCTAATTCATACAGAGGTGTACGTTATATTACTCAGGGTCTCAGCTAATACAGAGGTGTACTACGTTATACTTAAAGGGTCTCATCATAGCCTACCAAGCAGCAGCATTGATAACGTGAAAGGGTATTTATATTTCCCGTTCAATCACTTTTTCATTATTCATTTAACTTGCATAATAATGTGTAACGAATACACAGTTTTGTGTATCATATAATATTATATAATATAAAACAAATATTACTTTAATTTAACTGATTAATTAAACAAGGTTGCATACAGTATAGGCTATTCTCTCATAGTAACTCACTTGTATTCTTGGTCACCTTCCAGAATGATTAAAAAGCGCAAGCACGGCAGATGCAAGATGATAGAAGGTGCCAGAATTACGTGTGAGTTGCCAGAACAAACTAGAACTGAGTGGGAGAAGCCTCATATAAGTTAAGGTGAGGGGCGGGTCTATTCAGTCAGTGTGTGTGCAGCTACACGAGAAACAGGGTTGACTCAAGTAACCTCCACCAGCAGGTGCTCACCAGATAAACTTTAACTCGTTCGTGTTTTATCGATATCATGGATCGTTTCATGCTTATCCCCGTGAAGCCTTGGGACTTCAGCGTCATCGATCAAGAATTTAACTCCGCTCAAGATAATTTTAGGGCAGAAATGAAAAGAATGGAAGATGAAATGTCACGCTTCCACCGGGAATGTTCCATATTCGACCACCCCATGCTTATGTCTGCGTAAGTATTAGTCTTATTTTTTATTAACAGTAATACATTATTATAAGGAAATCAGTCATTTATATGCTTTCACTGGTAAATGGCAGAAATTATTATTGGTCGGATACCGTCACAATTAAACTATCTTCTGATTATTAAAACCACCTAAAAATTGGCAAGTGAGCGTTGCAAAGTGAAAGCCATTTATACGGTTATAAAATTTTGATAACGTATTTTTTTTTTTTTACATACCGTTACTGTATACTCTTATTTTCACGTTCATGTCTTTTATGGTGTGACAAAGTTCAGAGAATAAACCTTTTTCTTTATCATACAAAATATTCAAAATAGTAAAGTTAATACCAACATGGGAGGCAGACAGCAGTACAGTACTTAATAACGTGTTCATATTTACATGAAGATAAGCCCATACACGGTGCCCGGCCCCAATGTTGTAATTCTTTCTCGAGAGATAAATTAAGACCAGCGGGAGAAAGGATCGAGCCTCCACCATCAAAGCCAGCAGACTCGCGGCTATACAGACGGAACACTTCCATTTATGGTGAAGTAAGAATGAATCACGTCTCTAATTTTACTTCAGCTGCTCCTCCCTTCCCCACGGCGATGTTAGATACATAATGATATACTAGTCTATTGCATTATGTTATTATTGATCAATACCACTCTTGTTATTAAAGTTTTGTTGTAGTCTACTTAACATTATCTTGATTATAGCCTATACGGTACAGATTAGCCTAATCAATATATTAATCATTTTGTTAGCACTAGTCTGTTTGCTCGTCATGCACGGTTTATACCATGGAGGTATACATTATACCTCCATGGTTTATACACCCATAGCCAATGGGGAAAATAAACACTACATTTTATCAGTGCAACCCTTGTAGGAAATTGATTGGTCCGGGCTGCAACATTGCATAATGATTGTGTAGTTAAAAACATGTTTATAATTTTGTCGTAATTTTCTCTTTAAAAGAAAAAAAATAGATACTGTATAGTTTTCAATATCTGGTATACAATGACTATATAAAAACATATATATACAAATGATAAGAGAGAAAATAGGAATATTGAAATTGGTTATAATTCATAGCCATATCTCTTGCTTTTATTAACAACTTTATGTGGTGGCCATGCATTGTCATCATTTATTGAAATAGATACATTATTTTATAGTTTTATACCCACAGATCAACGTACGTGGTTGGATCATTAAAATACAAATGTCTGTCAGAACGTGTAATGATCACACACACACACACACACACACATATGTATATATATATATCCTGTTAACTTTTACCGCATTTATTTCTTTATCACTCTTTTAGCCTGATATCCGCTTTACCTTGATAATTTCAGGGAGAAGCCTGTCAAGCCTGAAACTCCTACACAAACGTTTGGGTCGTGGCTGGAGGGCATGAAGTCCCCACTTATAAAGGATGAAGGAGACAACAAGCAGCTCAAGTTCAGATTTGACGTCAGTCAGTTTAAGCCCGAAGAAATCGAAGTCAAGGCACAAGACAACAGCCTTATGGTTAGTTACTGAAATATTTGTTACGCGCCTCTCAAGCTCCTTTGAACTCTATCCCTCGGATTGGTGATGAGTTAAGGCTAACCCCCATTTCCAAGAGGCAGACCATTCCTTAAAATTATTTGACTCTTTAGAAAACTCAGATCCTTACAGAAGGATAACAGAAGAGACTTTATATAAATACACTTCTATTAATTAACTTAGCCACAACACTCCACAATTACAATCACAATTACACTCACAATTATTAATACCCAATTAACACTTCCCCGACCATTTCTCTTAGTCGGGTTCCAATGTAGAAGCACCACAATATTATAAATACCCAATTGATACTTCCCCGACCACTTCTCTCAGTCGGGTTCCAATATACAGTAGTTGCAGTATAGTACAATGACTGCTGCTGGTACTTGAACTCCTCTAGCCAAATGAGCCAATAGAGGTACTGTCACCAACTCCTTCCGTCGGCTAACCTCTGCTGCCCTTCTCTCTCCGTAGATACACGTAGTAAATCACTCTCACAGCTATACAGAGGGAAGAGGAGTGTGAAATACAGTGTGTTGTTAAACCCTTACGTTAAGATATTATTGTATTCTCTCAAATGAAGAAATCGTCAAGACAGCTAACCAAAATACTGTAGTTAGATTGCTCCACTGCAGTTATTATATTGCGTAAGTTTGTTGTTCTGATTAAGGGTAAATATCGCCTCTTGTATAATAGAGTAAGATCAACCTGGTACATACGTGATGCTTTATTACAACCAGATACTGAAAGATTCGTGCATGATTCAAAGGCGAGTCTTAATTATATCTTAAATCATTGTTTGAAAGGGAGAGATATTGTTTATTAAAAAAACTTATATTCAAACATACTGTAGGGATAATGATTGCTTTTGACAAACTTATTCTTGTGTTTGTACATTTTTCTTAGTGAATCTGATTTCTCCTAACTATGTCACGAAACAGATCCCGTATTAGTAGTCTACCAATGAGGGTTTCTCTTTTGTGATATAGTTTGGAGGAATCAGCTAGTATAACCTTCCAAGTTGCCAACAAGAAAGTCCCCTTAACGTTGTATTCTTATGTTGCACTAATATGTTTTGACAGGTCCACGCTAAACACGAAGAGAAATCTGAGGGTCGATCAGTTCACAACGAATACAACAGGCAGATCTTGCTACCTAAAGGCACCGACCCAGAACATATTAAATCTTCACTCTCCAAAGACGGTGTTCTCACAGTTGAGGCCTCTCTTCCAGCCATTGATGCAACAGGAGAGAGGCTCATCCCTATCAAACAAAACTAAATAGGCACACCATAATATGTAATTTGGGGGTGTATTCATGGAGGTATAATATAGGGTTGTATTATTATAACTACTTCTTCGAGGAAACGTTCTCTTTCGTCGAATCGTTCAGTTCATATTATATATTTGCAATATGAATTTACCGACGAAGTGCCTTATTTTTCCTCGAATAAGTTTAATTGATAACACGACCCTTAATATCATTGGAAGTGTTCAATTTGTGGTGGGTGATTTGTGTGTGGGTTCTGGAACGTTGCCTTAATTACTCGTATATTTATATGTCTCGTAAATGCTATTACTTAACATCAGTTATATGTACGGGAAAATGTAACGTGTAACTGACAAATAAATACTCAAATGTGCTCCTTTATGTATTATTTTATTTTCTTTGAATCAAAATGCAAAATTAATTAAAGTGAGGGGTCAGTGTCTTTGTCACTGAATTCTGACTTGATCGATTCTTATTCCACAATATAATAAAATGCTACGATATCTTGTGTATTTTAGGTACGTAATCTGGCCAATATCATTTAATTAATAAACTCCAGAAGATTGTATTCCACTGAGGGGAAACCAATTTGGCACTGAAGAAGTTAAACGAGCTAATAATACTATGAAGCCTTTACTGATTAGTTTATTAATTCCCTGCCGTAGGGGGGGGGGGGGGAGGTATTGCCTGCATTATACAGTACTCTTAAAATATCATGATACCCGTGTCGGCAGGGACATTTGTAAGCCCAGCCAGGCTCTGTGGGCTTTGAGATAGGCGTACTGTACACATACACTTACAATTTTGGGGGATTATTACAATAATTTATAGGGTACTCTTGGGAACCATAAAACTCGTTATTAGGAAAAGGGTATTTATCAGAGATAAACTTTTCCTCATATGGCTGTTATGGCACATCCTTAATCCAGCTATGTAAACAAATAAAGTACGGACTGTACGGTATATGATATGGAGAAGGCGGCCGAATAATATATGAAACTCAATTTGAAGTATATTATAGCCTACATTATATGTTAGCAAATGTCTATCATCAGTATCACCGATCCCTGCCAGTAATGATAACTGGCAACTATATGAAGGGGTTTGCCAAATTCCGACGACACATGACAACTACGCTCAGTCAGTTTTGCCACGTATGGAGAATTTTCTCTAGACATGAGAAATTAGAGGTATTAATGGAGAAATTATATAAAGATTGTTCAAGAGTAAATGAGAAAATTTCTACCAGACGAAATGTTAAGAAGATGGTAAATGTGAGACTATATTCAAGAGTGAACAGAGAATTATTGTGGTAAAAGGGGATTTTCAGATGTTGAAGTTGGGGAAATTTCGTCAAGCAGACCTGGCAACACTGCACTACGCAACTCACTATGTGACTCAGTCACTAATACCAACCTTCAAGATTTTTTCCCAGATTTAAGGAATTTATGGCCCAAATGGGGAAAATATCTCTCAATATGGGGAATTGGGGCAATCCGCTGTCAATCTTGTTGACTTTGTGGTCAACTTGGTTCTATTTGCCACTCTTCCTACATGTCAGACAGGCGGCAGGAGACAGCAGCCTCAAGTGACATAGATCATATAGTTTTCCTTTCATGTTGTATCCTTTTTGCAACAGTTGTGACTATGTAAGGAAAACTGCTGTTGAAAAATGTACAGTACAAAGATCCATCCAACTTTGTTCCTCTTCATAGAATTTATTTGGGTACCAAAGATGCTGAAAAAATTGAAAATAACACCCGTGGATTATCAAAGCCTGAGCTAGAAGCTTTTCAACAACGTTGTGTATATATGTTTCTTGATTGAGAGTGTAGGCCTACATCAGATATGTTTAAGATTTCCATGTAACAGCACCATTTTTAAAAACATCAGCAGCTTCATTCACTCCAGAGTAGTCATGAAAAGGAATGTAGTTTTCATTGCACTACTAGCTAGTTTAGTTCCTGGGATAATAGTTAAGAAAATTACTCTAACTATGTATGAGCTTGATATAAAATGGGGAATTCTAGGGATTTTTTCCTGAAGATTCAGGTGAGGTTGCCATTAGTACGATAATTATCGTATTTGTACGATTATTTCACCCTTGGTACCATGGAGGTTTAATCTAAAATTGAATTACAGTATTGGTACGATGTACGATAGGACTACTCATTATCGTACGTTTTGTAGGATAATTCTGTCTTTTCATACGATAGTGTACGATAATTGTACTGATTCACTAGAAATTAAAAAAAAATAATGATTTCATGATTTAACACAAAATAAATTAAGAACAAATGATTTACATGATATAAGCAGCTGACGGTAGGAGAAGAAATAATTACAACCCAAGAGTGTCCTGCTGTTCAGAACGTGGGAGTTGGGTGTGTAGTCAGGCTATAAGCGAGTTTGTCCTTTTTGTTGGTTATATAAAATAAAAATAAAATAGTCGGTTATGTCCATGGAGGTATAATCTAAGAGGAGGCGGCATGAACCGCTCGTCCTATACACCCAAAGTGAAGCAAGGGGTCGAGTTAAGTCAATGAGTCATATGTCTCGAGTCATTTTGAATCAGCGCTGTTCCCACCGACAGAGTAAAAAAATCGAAATGAAGCTCAACAGGGACTAGGGACTAGGTACTATAGGTAGGTAGGAGAAAATGTTATAACAGTCTTGGACGAGGATGGACGCAAACATTCTCGCTGAAATATTGGTGTTTATTGTGGCTGAGGCGGCGAAAGAGTAGGTGTGTGTCCAAGATTATGGATTCATGATATTAATGCTAAAAGGCCAGTGTTTGGAGGCTTTGGACATTTATTCCCAGACTTGATAAACAATCCAGATAAGTTTTATCACTTCTTCAGAATGACAACTGAACAATTTAAAATGTTAGTGGAGTTAACTGCACCCTATAGTACTAACTACATAAGAAAGCAAAACACCAATTACCGACGTGCACTTTTAGTTGAGGAAAGAATGGCCAGTTTCCCCAAGGTAAGAAGTGAATTATTGAAAATATAGTAAGTAGGTAAATCTAGTATTTCATGCACTGCTAAAGCAAACAAAAAGATAAGGAATAGTTTTACAAGTTGCCACAACTCGATTCTGTTTTTATCAAATTTTCAATTACCAAAAGGATTTTGCCTATATTAACCCTTAGTAATAATTGTCTCTCGTATCTTCACTATTCTCCGATTCATTGCACAACAATATATTATATATATATATAAAGAGAGAGAGAGAGAGGAGTACGATAATTTAGGTATAAAATTGATAATTTCGTGTTCACTGTACGATAATTCTCTGCTGTGACTCTGGCAACCCTGCTCAAGTTGGCAACACTAGATTCAGTATCAAAGGAGCATTGAAAGGGAAAGGACGTGACACCAGCTTGAATTTCGTGGTGTATCTTGCTCGAATTATTCCTTTGACAAGACAAAATGGAGGGTTTCAAGCATATCCCGGTGAAGCTTGGGGATTTCAGCGTCATCGACCAGGAATTCAACTCAATCCGCGAGAGATTTGACAGTGAAATGAAGAAAATGGAAGATGAGATGTCGCGTTTCCGTAATGAGTTGATGAATCGTGAGTCTTCCCTCTTCCAACGCTCGATGCTCACTTCAAGGTATGGTCATTTTGTAGTTTGTTACAATAGATTATCATTATTTCAACACCAGTCTTGTTTTCTGTGTTTCGTGTAATGTCTGTGGGAAAAATTAGGAAAGATGACACCCAATATTGAAAGTGATGAATAGAGTGGAAGATGTACAATAGAAAATCATCATTATTTCAACACCACTGTTTTGTTTTCCTGTGTTTCGTGTAAATATACGTAGATGATGTTATAGGAAATGACACCCAGTATTGAACGTGATATATCGAGTATAAGGTGATATATATATATATATATATATATATATATATATATATATATATATATATATATATATATATATATATATATATATATATATATATATATATATATATGGGAGTGGTGTGTGATTTGTCTGTTTTTGTTGGAGTGTGAAGGGAGAGGGAGGACAGACAACATGACAAATTTTTGCCCCCCATAGCTTAATTAGTGCTTTGATGTGGGTGGGACAGGACTGCTTATTGAGGTACTGTACAGACAACATGCCTAATTTATGCCCCCATGGCTTAATAACACCGGTAATTAATAACTTAAGTGCTTTGAGGTAGGTGAGACAGGACTAATGAGGGAGGAGCAGACATGCCAATTTATGCCCCCATGGCTTAATTGAAGGCTAATTAATACCTTACTTTAGTACTTTGAGGTAGGGAGGGAGGTACAGACAACATGCTAAATATATGCCCCCCTTTGCTACCCCCAACTTTCTTTAGTGTACATTGGCGACAAGTTATGCAAATTCAATTATCGTTATGACTAGGCATCAGTGTATTAAACTAAGTGTAGTTTCCACTCGCCCAGTAATCTTATTAACCCCGATTTCATTTTTTTCAAATTGCCAGAGATGTATAAAATTTGGATCGTGAGTGTACACTGCGAGTTAGTAATTTTATTACTCCAAGGTATTAGAATGATACCGAATATTAACATAGTTTAAATCTGGTATTAGGTAATATTATGTTACGCTATTTCAGCTGTTATTACCGTACTACTTTTTGGTCTCATGTTCTGTATATTAAGGTGACTTTGAACTCCATAAAAAAAGATGGACTATAGTTGACTGTATTATCTACAAACTGATAATATGCACCGTTTGTCTAACAGACTCTAACTTCTCCAACACTTGTCACCCACATTTCTTTTCCGTTAGATAAATTTTGATTCAGTAGGCTAGCATGTGCATTTCTCTGCTCATTGAGTGTATTATTGTTGTAGATTGTGGCGAAATGTTTATTCCTGTAATGTGTGTTGTCTTTTTATATTACACTAATGGTATTTGATTGCCTTTTTTCACAAATTGCGCTAAAGTGACCATAGAGTAGTCCTGTGAGTTTTCTTGTTATTCAGAACGTATGATTTAATAATTTCCCATGGGCTTGTACAGGAATTGTGTTGGCTCAAATTAAAGTTGTACAGCTTACCTAAAAGTATTAGTTTTATAGTGTACAAAATCTTGTATTATCGTGCACATAATAATTTGTGATAAAACCTGATAGAGCGTAAGTGCAGGATTGTGAATAGGATAGAATGATGCAACAGGCTTGGCTACAGGCAGACACGCTCTTCTCCCTCAGATTCATAAACGTATGTGAGTCATACCAGCTGGTGGGTAGTGTCTCATCTGTCCCTTCATTGTAACGAGCAGAGGGGGCCCACTGGTAGCGGAAAACTGGGATTCAAGTAATTGCAGGAATGATTCTGCGAAATATAAACTCTGATTCCTAAACACACCATGCACCAAAACAACGCATACCAAATGTGTCTTTTCGTGATCATATGGGCTACCGGTAGGCTAGCTCCACGTAAATGGGCGGGTGTAATGCCTGCAGTTTTCTGGGCAGTACTTTCAATGAGAGATTTGGCTCCCCTTTAGACCCTAGCCAATTCCTTTCTTCTGCTATCCTACAATTTCCTAACTGCTGGCTAGGCTATCCATCTTTATCTCTCCTTTGTTCATTTTTGTTTCTCGTGATATACTTTGGACTTAGGAGGATTCAGCATCTTCCAATTCGTCTATAAAACGTCTATAAAGGCCTGCGGCTATCATGAAGGCAGCGGTGATTAGTCGTCAGAGAGAGAGAGAGAGAGAGAAACTGAAAAGAGAAGAGATGGGAGATCGACAGAAGAGAGGAAAAGGCGAGAGCCGAGAGGGGAATGATAATATTCAAGAAAGTGTGTGTTTGTGTGTGTTGAGATAGGAGTGCTGGTGTATGTGGGCGTGTAGGCTATGTGTTACGAGAGGTGCTGGAGAAATGGTGTGTGTGTGTTGTGAGAGGAAGTGTCATAAAATCTTGGACACGGCTTACTACTATTTCTAACAACCTTCCCTCCCCTCCCCTCCTCGTTTCCTTCCCACCCCTCCCCTCCTCGTTTCCTTCCCACCCTTCTATTTACTTTCCCCCCTGCCATAACTTTCCTCTACCCTACCTATTAATACGCCAAGGGTGCTGTCTAAACTTCACTCTTTCCCCAACCTTCTCTTCTCCCCCCCCCCCCCTCCCTCGCCATTTTTTCCCCAGCCTTCTTTTCCCTCCCCCATCTCGACCAATTTTTCTCTCCCCTCACCATCTCTTTCCTCAGCCTTCTCTTTCCTCTCCCCTATCTCTTTCCCCAACCTTCTGTCCCAACCCCCATTTCTTTCCGCAACCTGCCATCTATCTCTTATCTATTCGTATACGGTAATTATAGTGTATCATCTGTCCCTGATAACATAACCTTGTTTAATTCATAATTGTCTATGTCTCACTACTACAGTCCCCTCCTATTATAAGAGCATGTTACCCCAGGTAGGGATATGGATACTTCATTTGATATTTTTGTAAATTTCAATAAAACTATCTGTGATATTATCGTTTTCAGCAATCTCGGAATGTGTCTATTTATATATGTACGAACTACATGTACACACCAGTATTCAGATATGTATCCGTACGTTTGTCCAAAATGTACCGACAATTTATTTATCTATCGAATATCTGTTTGAGTTTAAACATTTAAGCCTAAGGGCTCCGTGATCGTGTATGAGACCTGGTAGTTTCTGATTCCTCCTGACTATGCCATGAAATAAGCTCCTTTAATTTAGGTGGTGTTTCGTGGTAATGCTTGAAGGACTCGTTAACCACCAATGGTATTGGCTTGTATGGTATTGGTAACATGTTTTTCTTGGCGAGTCATCCACCAATGGGTTTGCAACGTCTCTGCCATTCCCCTGCTGCTCTCCTTCTGTAAAGCTGGTACAGTGGGGGTCAGTAATTCTTTCCTGATCCGAGACACAACATAAATCTTTTACCTACCTCGCATACCTTTCCTCCCAAATCACTAAGTTGGTTAAAGGTTTATAATTATTGTCTCAGATCAGGACACAATATTTGAACCCCAGTGTACAAGGCAGAATCCATGGGGTTATAGTTTCATAGTATCAACTTTTATTCCTGTCATTAGGTCATACATACTAAGGATTCCTTATTTTTGAGGGTTTCTCACAGATTGATCCGAGTTATCAGATATTGTTGTACTATTAAATGACCGACGACATTTGCACTTTTATGACCAAATACTTCAGTTGAATATTTTTGTCGAAGGGAAGCATAGGTATTATATTATGCCTCAATTAATGTTAAAAGACTAGACTTAGAAGGTACAACTGTGCATATATGTCCTATTTAACCCATAAGCAAGGGTCTATGTCATAGATAATACCGTATGCCTGAACTAACTCAACATATCTGGATATGTATCTTTACCCTGCAAATCTAAAGCCCCTCAGGACACAACAACAATAATACCGTAGATTCTGAAACACGTGCCAGTTGATCGGGAAGCGAGAGGGTTTACTAACTAATTACCGGTAATTAAGGAGAGAAGGGGAACGGAAAGGAAAGCGTGGGAGGAAGATATGGTTAATGAGAAGAGGGAGAAAAAAAAAGAAGGAAGAACAAAATTAATGTTATGGAAGGATGGATAATGAACGGAAAGATTAGTGAATGAGGGAGGGGGATTGAGATTATTTAAGGAAGTGGGTTACAGACGGGTATTACGTTTCCCCACTGTTTTTCAATCTCCGTTCACCAAAAGAAAAACATTTATGGAAGGTGGATAGCGCTGAAGTTTGTGCCAAATTGGTGGTAGTGACGCTTGATTGGTATTGTAATGAGCCAAGATTTATGCAACTTCTTTTATAAACTCTAGTACTGGCCTTGTATTTATGTACTATTGGGTTGGGTTGGGTTGTGTGGTGTTTTTATGTTATTGTTGTGTTGTGTGTGTGTATGTTATTGTTGTGTGTGTTGTTGCTGTTGTGTGCGCGTGCTTGGCAGGGTCTATCCATGAAGCCATACCCTGGAGGCTTTTCCCGGTACCACCAGGACAACAAACAATAATTATACACTATACGTCATCATTGATCCAGACAGACAGGCAGAGTGCATGGCTACGTGTCTGCAAAAATGTTAAATGTAGCCTAACCACTTCCTGTGTTGCATTATGGCCTACATACATTTGGTGGTGAATGAGAAAATTAACCCTGTTAAAAAGTTTTATTACCGTGTTAGTAAATATGGAGGAAATATTATACTTCCAAACTATTCCATGCAACAGACAACCATTTGAATTTTTGTTAACCTGTTCCTGATTCTTGGCATAGGCTACTCGGGAGGAATCAAAGAGCTCTAATGTACAGTACGGTACCAAAGTTTCTGGTTTTGTGGCTGGTGTGGATACATTTTTCATTACGGTATCTCTTTAACTTATCTCTTGTCTTTGATATGTGATAATAATAAAGTTGTGATTGTAAATGGTATGTTTTCCAATTACACACACATATGCACACACAATACTGCTTGCTATTGAATGTAGGGAGGAATGAGTGAGTGTGATGTTGGCAGAACCAGAACCAGTCAAGTCAGAGAGTTGCATGTGAAGGATAGGGAGGGAGGGAGGGAGGAATGCGGCAGAGGATGAGGTGGTTGGTGGTGGTGGTGGTATAGTGTGTATTGCGTCACCACACACCTGACCTGGCTCTCTGCCCAAACATTCGCCCACAGGTTTCTTCCCAAGTCACTTCTAGTACAGGGATTTTCTCTTCTATGATAATGTTGTTGCATTATTTTCCTGTACGTGAAATTAGTTTGGGAGTTTGGGTCAGATTACAGTACGTCACTTTCACGAAATTTAGTAACAAAGAAAAAATAGTTTTGGCCAGATACGTCGTCAGTCACACGAAATTATTAAAAACTTAGTGTGGGTCAGATTACAGTATGTCGGTTCTACAAATAATTAAAAAAAAAAAAAACATTAGTTGGGTTAGATTACAGTTCGTCAGTAGGCTAGTAGGCTACTAGTTAATGGGTAGCCTTGAATTATTCCCAATTATTCTCCTAGATGACTTAATTTAAACTGGTCTCCCTCAACTTAGAGAGACTTGGGGAAATACTGTACTGCTTACCCTCACGCCTACCCCTCCCCCCCCCATTCTCTTATACACATCTCAATACCCATAGTCTATCCCTTACCAACCAACCAACCCACCTTCACCCGCTCCCTCTCCCCCAACCATGCATACATCACTTCCCTATCACATATCAGCTTATTCCCTTAACCATACCCACTATCTCTTCACTCATACCCACCTTTACCCACGCCCCCACACAAGCATACTTCACTTCCTTATTCCTTATCAGCTTATTCCTTCCTCCTTACCCACCTCACTCCATGACCTAGCCCTCTTCATCCATGCAAGGCTCATTTTCCTATCCCCTTAACAGCGTATTCCATCATTCTTTTTTTAACCTCAACCTCGGGACTGTAGGCTGTCAGTAGCCCCGAGATTATTTGGTGTCAAGCTAGATAAGACAGTGAAGCTTCGTGGTGATGTTGGTACCGTGGCTTCTCTTGTGCCCCACTAGATGACCACACCTTATTTATACACGTCACTATTAGGAGAGGGCAACTACACCGTCACTCACAGCATCTTGGAATATGGTCTGCTATGTTGTGAGTTGACGATGTAAGGGGTAGTTTCTGGATGTGTTGGCGTAGTCCTTAGGCTATATCCCTATCCTTTACCAAGCCATTCCTTCACCTATGCCTGTATCCTTCCCTCACCAACATAGACGCACCTTATTCCCCTCTCTATACTTACTACCCTACCTTTATCAATCTATACCTACACTTATCCACTTCTAACCTATTACCGTCCCCTCTCCCCCTCTTCACTCGATGCTTAATTCCCCACATCTGACTCATACCTAGCCCCCCCCACCTCACTTCACTCATACCTAATTTCCCCAAACACCCTTCTTATAACTAGCTCTCCCATTCCTCATGCTTAATTCCCCCCACACAACACTCATGTTTATATTCTCTCTCCCCCTCCCTACTCATGCTAAAAAAAACCCATTCCCAATACCACTAATGCCTAGCATCCTAGATCCCCCTTCCCCCACCACTGATACCTAGATCCCCGCTCCTTTCCCCCAACCATTCGTCCATACTTTGGCACACCTTCTATAGAACCATCTCGAGGTTTTTGTTGTTGTTGTTGTACTGTTGTGATGACCTTGTGGCGTGTAGGTGTATCAATAGTCTGGCGCTCCTAATTCCTCCAAACTATTCCAAACAACAGACCACCATTATATTTCTTCATGAATGGTCATTGTATTGCATTGTGTATTGTTGTTGTTGTTGTGTAATAATTTGTATTGCTATTATTGATTAGTGTATGATAATTTTATTTGCTGTTAGTTTGAAGCATATGTAGGCTACCATTGTGTTAGAATATTACAAAATAGTATCAGATATTACCCCATGTGACCTAATTCTAGTTGCTTAGCATTATTGAATTGTGTTAGGAGTATATATTATATGGCATTTTTTGAGATAATGATTCCTCCAAACTATTCCCAGCAACAGAACACCATTATTTTTGTTCTTCTGGTCCCGTTTTCCGGCATAATTTGGAGGAATCAAGGTACTCCAATATACCACAAGTGTGTTACCCCCTTAATTAAGGACCCTGTGATCGTGTATGGAAATTGGAGGATTCTGATTACTCCTGACTATGCCACGAAACAAGCTCCTATTATAGGTGGTGTATCGTGGCTGTATTTGAAGTACTCGTTAACCTCCAATTTTCGGACTACATTACAGGGTCCCTTAATGCGATACAGATAGATAAACAGATAAAGGCGTGAGAGAGATAAAATTCTGCTTGATATTATTAATGTGGGAAGGGCATATACGTATCATAACGTATGGACTGTGATAATGATAATAATAGGAAGTGTTGGTGTTGGTGGTGGGAAGTGGATGGCCTTGAATCGGGTTACATAAGGATGAGTCAGAGGGTGGGGCAAACGAGGTCCTGCTTTAGGCTACATCTTCTCTTCTTTCCCCTTCTCCCATCCTCTTCCTCCTACTTCAACTACCTCTCCTCCTACTCCCCCTTCTCTTACTTACCCTCTTTCTCCTTCCCCTTCCCACTTCTCTTCCTCCTCCCACCTCCTCCCCCTCACCTCCTCCCCCTCACCTCCTCCTCTTCCTTCTAAGCCACTGGGTACACTGTAGGGGGCGGCTTGAGTACCGTACCTTTTACCCGTGTGTGTGTGTGTGAGAGAGAGAGAGAGAGAGAGAGAGAGAGAGAGAGAGAGAGAGAGAGAGAGAGAGAGAGAGAGAGAGAGAGAGAGATCTATCATATTTCTACTTTATTATGGATGTGTTAATGGCAAGGATTTATAGAGCTTCAACTTGGCCATAATAGAAGGCCCTTATAAGACTAGCTAAGGATAATAAACTTGTAACTACAATGTGTAAATGTGTGTGCGTGATGGATGTTATAATTAATGTTTGTGTGTTCGTTCAGACATTCTAGGAGTATATCATTTTGTCTTGCTGTCAGGGAACCAGTCTAATGCGGATGTTGCCCATATTTAGTGTAAACCATCTTTTATATTCAGTATCAGTATTTATTTATGTACATTCCTTAAGTAACATTATTATAGTGAATAAATTGGACTTGGGCACAATTATCTGTGAGTCAAGGAGTATACTCACATGTGATTATTATTATTATTAGGGAGCTACTGTATCCTACAAACTATGCCAGGGAACAGGCTACCTCAGTTGTATGCATGTAAGGGATCTGTTATATAGCATAGTTTGGAGGAATCATTGAAACCTCCATTAGGGCCTAAATATTTGACCACAAACGAGTACAGTACAGTACAGTATATCCTAAACGGACCCCATTTTTCAGTATAGCCTAATATCTCTTTCTACAGTAAATTCACATTTCTACAGTATTCTCTCCTTTCTACAGTACCATAACCTTACCATTCTTCAGTAATATTAGCTTCCTACAATATATATATACGGTATAGTAGAAGTGATAAATATGATACTGGTCCTTGAGGTGTACAGTAATGTAGTCAAGTGAATGTCATCTGGAGCCGAGTACAAACAGACAGACATGAGGTAAGACAGGCAGGCAAGCAGGGGAGGTCCTCTTCCATGTAAACCTGTCCAGCTGGTAATATAAGTTGACAACGTGTTTTCAACCTGACGACACCACCAATACCTGCTGGCTTGTTTGTCTGGTATTTTTTTTTTTTTTTTGCCTGCCTTTGTTTTTGTTTTTTTGTAGTTTTCAGTCAATCTTATTCACATACCTGAATTTGTTTCTTAATACATCCTGTTTGTCTGTTTACCTGGTTTATTATATTTTGTTTGTATGTTTACCTTCTTTATTGATTTATTTTGTATAGACTAGTTCCTTTTCCTCATTAATAATATGTTTTTGTTTGACTGCCTTTCATTTTTGGTATATATATATATATATAGTTCCTTTGCCTCAATTATACTCACCAATAATATGTTTTGTTTTGTTTGCCGGCTTTCTGTTTTGGTATAGTTCCTCAGTCATACTCACTGATTTCCTTTTCTGTTAAATTTCGCGTTAACCGTTGCATATCATTATCGTTTTGCCTGGCCAGTAAGTATGTGGCTTGGGACTTATTTTCTGGATGGCTGTAGGGTTAATGAGGCGTGAGGAGTATGGATAGGGGGAACGTAGATAGAAAGGAGGACAAGGGAAGAGTGAGGAAAGCAAGCGAGAACGAAGACAGATAGGAGGACTAGCGAAGAATAAAGAAAGGGAGAGAAAGGGAAGAATGAGGGAAGGGAAACCGAAGACTGAAAAGAGGACTAGGAAAGAGTGAGGAGAGAAAGAACGAAGGCAGATAGGAAGACTAGGAAAGAATGGGAAAAACGAGAACGAGCAAAGAAAGAGGAGTAAGCAGAGCGTGAGATTAAAGAGAGGAGAGTAATGCAGCGTGCTAGGAAGGTGGTTGGGATCATGAGATAGTGCGAATGGCATTTCTTGATGACTCAATAAACTCGTGAGAAATATATTGTGTGAGGTAGACAGAGTGGGCGTGTAATAATAATAATAATAGTAGTAGTAACAGTCGTGGGATTTTTGGCAGTGCGTCACGGTGGTGTTACAGTTTTAGAAGGGATGTGTCAGGTATGTGTGTGCTTGGGGTATGAGTAAGGTATGAAGGAAATGGAAGATGGTGTATGTGTGAGTTGACTGGGAGTGCTGGAGATGGTGGTATCATATTTTTTTTTAAATTATGTGTTTTTGACACACACCACTTCTGGTATTGCGTTCCGTTGATCTATTACTTTATTTGGGAAGCTATATTTCTGTATATCTTAGTCTCCTCTTGTTTTGATTAATTTCTTACTGTGTCCTCTCATTGTAGGTATTCCTTGTTGACACAAGTTTTCTATATAAACTTTAATTATGTTAGTCTTTCTTCATAGCTTAGTTCTCTTAGACTTGGTACCCATCTTGTTCCTGCTCTTTGTACTTTTTCTAATTTGGTGAATGTTTCTTTAAATGTTGGTGTGTGTTGCCAGGAAATGCGGGAGACTGGTGTGTGTGTTGCGAGGGAGTGCTGGTGTGTGTGAGAGAGACCCTCTGTTTACACAACTCCCTCATGTTGACATACCGTATCTCGCACATTCTCCTTCACTCCTCACTCACCTCCTTCCCCATTTCTCATTTGCCTCGCTTATCTCTCACTCGTTATTAGTCTCCTTTCGCAGTCCTTTTTCACCTGCCGTAATTTATTTGCCATTTCTTCTCGCTTCACATAGCCTACAGAGACTTGTGTACAGTCACGAGCACTAATAAATATACATAGGCCCTACAGCTTTGGTTAAACTTTGAACAAATTCACCAATAAACTAATTCCAATGGAGATCTAATTGTCCATTTATTTACTGTCTCTAGATATTCGGAGCACACTTGTATGCTTACGATATTAGTTGTTATGACTGTACAGTAAAACATAAACGGACAATGAAAGGAAAATCAGGAAAGGCTGATCGAAGACAAGCAAAAAGAAGTTGAGTGAGGAAAGGGTGAATGAAGACAAGAAAAACAAAGTGAAGAGTGAGGGATGGGTGAACGAAAGCAGGGTGAGGAACGAGTTGATGTCAGGACTTGAGGGCATGCATGTTGGGTAGCCTATATGGCCTGAGGGTGCTTGTAATGAGTTGCCATGTGCCTACCTACCTGTCCGTCACACCTGCAGAACCACACTACAGCACAGACATACACCTACAGTATAGAGTGAACGTAAATAGGCTAAACAAACGTCTGATATATGGTATGATATTTTGCATTTTGTGTTGCAAGGTCCCTTATAGACAGGCCTTGGTGTGTAGTTACCAAACGTTTGATATGATAAATTATGATATTCAGCATTGTGCCATTGTGTGGGGCTATATTACATGCACCTAGGCTATACAGTATACTAGTGAGCATCAATAAGATAAACCAACGTTCGATATGATAATGATGGCATTTGTCATTGTGTTTACCATTACAATACATGCACCTACCTACTAGGTTATAGAACGAGCGTCAACAGGCTTAGAAATAACAAACCTCTGATAATTATATAGTGATATCCTTCTTTGTGCTTGTGTAGAGTTATTTACATACATGCACCTAACAGTATAAAGTGAGCGTCAGCAAGCTAAACAAACTTTTGATTATTATGATATAATATTCCGCCAGTGTATGTAGCTTTCTTTAATGTTTCAATGGTTATATTCAATTAGGCTTCGGACAAAACCTCGACACGAGTATCAGATGACGACAAATCCCCAGCCCCCCACACACATTCTGTATAATATTATATTGGAGCCTGTTTTATTTTTCATTGTCATTTTGACCACTGAGGATGATGAGAGTGTCAGCCGAAACTGTTTACGATAATAAATATTTGCCTGCCAGTGTGGGTTTTCTTCTCGTCATAAACAATCACGTCAGTGGGATTGCTCCAGCCTACCATAAGTGTATTATCCCCTTAACCATTAATGAGGTTTGTACTACAAGGTCCCAGTGGGCTTGTAGGACTACCCCGCCCCTCCCTTCCCTTCCCTGATTAACCCACCTCCACGCCAACAACAACAGGTTTCCGACGAATTTTTATGGTGTTGTCAAGGTCAGCTGTGCCTGCCGCTGCCGCCATCCGTTGCCAATATGTCTATTTTAGGAATGGAGGAAGACCACCTCCTGTCATGGTATTCTCCAGTGCCTCGACTGCTCATTTCACTCTCATCCTGTATATACGGTTGGCCACAAGAATTCTTACACAGGCTATAGGCCTAGGATATATGGAAAGAGAGGTCATTATTGAGGAAGTACTGCAATGATTGGTCTACCAAGTGACTCGGTGATTGCAAAATAACAAAAAAATAATGTTTTATTGCAGTTACGTAAGTTTTGAATATTCTTTGTTGTAAATCCTCGAGAAACCAACAGCGTGTAAACGAATTCTTGTGGACATACAACTTGACTCGGCAAAATAACAAACCGGACAGCCAGTGGAGTATAATAGCCTGCCTGAGTTATAATTATAGTTTCATAGTCCCAGTAGGCTACTTAGATTTGGCCACAGTCCATAACGGATTACTAAACTATATTTAGACCTTCCATTTTGCCTAGTGTGTATTCTTGTGACTTTATAAGTATCGACACTATAACGTATTGAACACGGATGCATGGTTTAGGACACATTTTTAGATTTTTGTCTCAATATGTCGTCGTTAGATTGAAGTCATCCTTTGTGTCAGAATATATACATTATTTACCTAAAGAATATTCATATATAAAATTCTGCATAATCCTGCTAACAGACAAACAAACGAAGCGAACAAAAATAATAAGCATACGGTAGGTCAGTCTCTTTGAGGGAGGTAAAAATTTGCATTTCAGGTTTGTACGAAACATTGCATACGTCCCCACGTCTCATCATCACACAAACAGTTACACACCGTTACCGGTATATAAGCCTACCGGTTTGGTTTGTTCATTCCACACTCGTTACTTGTTGGTGTCTCATAATTCGTGTTTGTGTGTTGGGTGTTAATTAAAGGGATAGTGCTATTATAAACTTCTAGTACGTATGTACAATCACACTCAAATATCCATTTACTCTTTCCTTCCATGTTAGTAGAATATCTTGGTAATAAAGAACATGTGTATTATTTTACAGCACCTAATAATAATAATAATTTAGGGGTTCAATTGACAAAGTGTTGTTGTATGATTATAATTAGATATGATACTGATTTATTTGTTGCTCTATGGAAGGAAAGCGTTGCTGGATATTTAAATGTGGCTGATTCCTCTCAAAATATTCCAGGAAACAGGAGGAATTAATGTTCTGAATTTATCAATAGTTTACTACCCCCTAAATTTGTTATGTTGGTGTGTTGTGTGTGAGTGGGAGGACATTAAAGGGGTCATTTATTTGAGATGAATGAAAGAACTACCGGATTGATGTTTTGAGTCCTCCTAAGTATGACAGTATACTAGAAAGGACTCTGTTTTGTAGCTTTGATTGGATGTTCATGGTCCATGCCTCTGTGCGCTCCTCCTACTATCTTTACCGTCTTTTCACAAAACGAGAGACGGAGGTCACGAGGTTCAGTCTATGTTTATTTGTGTGAGCCACTAATGACCCGCATAGAGTTGACAGACATAGATCTACACCAAACATTAATCTAACGTTCGTCAAGTTTAATGTGTTTCGTAAGAAGGCGAAGGAGACTGCATTGGCCGAACCTTCTCTTGTTCAGCCACTAAAGTTTATTAAAAAAGGTGAATATGATTGTGTAAGTTGGTTCAGGTTAACTTTGAGAGTGACTTTGAGAATGAAAGCATGGGTGCTTTCGTGCCTTTAATGACACTGTACACTGTAGACTTGATGTAAACAGTACGATTGACCACAGGAATTCTTACACAGGTTATATGGGAAGAGAGGTCATTATTCTGAAAATACTGCAAAGAATAGTCGACCAAGTGACTCGGTGATTAATAAAACTACAAACATAATAATATTGTATTACCGTTACGTAGGCTTGCATTTTCCTTATGTTGTAAACCTTGGAAAACAACAACGTGTGTAGGAAGTCTTGTGGCCAATAGTACACGGTGAGAGAAGGAAGAGAGATGTCCTATTTGGTGGTGTGTGTGTTATAGAGTGAGGTCAAAGATTATTTTAACCACAGGGTATAACATTATAAATCACACATTTGGTATAGTATGGAGTAATCAGTTGCTCCAGATTTGCCACCAACACTGTACTGTCCCCTTTAAGGCAGGTAGGCTATATAGGTACATAATTGGAGCAGGACTATTATAGTTAGTTAGATGACGTGGCAGCTCTTTAAAGGAAGATGACGTCACTCTGAAGAATTTCCTCAAAAACTTGCCAACACCATTTTTCTGTCCATCCATCTTCACTGCCCTTGAGGGTGTAAGACATTGTTGGTAAATCTGGAGCAACTGATTACTCCAAACTATACCAATCCACTAGTATTTTTGTTTATGTGGTCCTGTTTCGTGGCATACTATGGAGGAATCAAGGCACTCCAATGAACCTAAAGTATACTATCCCCTTAAAAGGTTCGAGAGGGCGAGTAATTTATTCTCTGGTGTTGTGCAATCAGTGTACTTGAAATAAATTGGATGAGTGTTGCTGCTTCGGTATTCTTGCAGAATGATGTTTGTTATTTAAGGGGTTGTACACTACTGGTAAATATGGAGCAACTGATTCCTCTAAACTATTCCAAGCAACAGGACACCATTATATTTGTCCATTTGGTTTCTGTTTCCTGGCATACTTTGGAGGAATCAAGGCACTCCTATCTACCAAAAGTATACTATCCTCATAAGGAGAGATTTCCTTAATTTTCTGATTTGATGCATTGAAATAGTAATTATAAGTAAGATAGGGACATCGCCGTGAAATTATCATTCACGTATTCTTTTAGATAACAATATTTGAACCTGATTAATGGGAGTTTATTTGTAGCCGACGTGACCCTCTTATTCCTTAAACAAAACAGATATCAATCTCGTTTTCTTACATAGTCTGCATTTCCTCCATGATTTTGACATAGCTTGGATAAATCAGTAGCTCTCTAATACGTCGAAATGAACTCATAAAGTCTGTATTGTAAACGTGCATTTGTTGTAGTAATTCAAAACCCAGTGTGATGTCAGATGGATGAATGAGGTAATCAGATAATGTTGGATTGTACAGTAGGGATTCATAGAAGTGGCTGTTTGTTTGGTAAATAAACTAAGTTGTTGTGGCAAGGAATTGAAACTGGGGGAGTCATTAATTATGGCCAGAGTAGTGGGTGAGACAGGTTGAGGCCTTGGCAACTTTAAAGACGCGCCCTTTCTGCCTACACCCTCCAAAATATACACTTCACTAATAATACTGTCACCTGCCTGCCTGCCTGCCACACATATACATAGTCTACTGCCACCTGCTGTAAATCTGAACATATACGTAATATATACACCCATCTATGCTGCGACTGTGTTTTGTGTCTTTCTGCTACACTTGCTGCAAAACCTACTACACCTTCCTGGTTCACATTTACTGCCACAATTATACATAGTCTACTGCCACCTGCTGCTACACTAGTAAACCAGAACGTACACATTGAATGGCGCTACACCTCTCTTAAGCTTCGACTTTATGTGTTGTGTCTTTCTGCTACACCCTCCTGGTTCAAATAGTGTTGCATACACACGCTTGCTTTATATAGTGCACCATACATACCTTCAGAACATAATGTTCCATACATGCTATTGCTTCACAAAATCCCACGTAGCCCACACCATCTTGCAACTCCTACTAACACCACCTACCTATTTACTATACACGTTGTACCCATCATACCTTACGCCTCTCTCTCTCTCTCTCTCTCTCTCTATCTCTCTCTCTCTCTCTATCTCTCTCTGTGTGTGTGTGTGTGTTCCTCCGTTTGGGATATTCACCCCCAGCTACATATATAGAGTGATGACATTACATATTTACTTTACCATTGTTGTTGTTGTGTGGTTATTTATTTACACCTCCACTGGTTATGTTGACGTCACCTGAATTATGCGCGCCCACACACATCCCAATATATCTTCTTTTTCTTTTTTAAATAATGTCGATAGTGTTAGATATCGAATTGGATATAGTACTATTGATTCATTCAGTTCAGGTCATGGAACAGACTCCCTCACATTATATATAAGGTGTTTCGTGGCATAGCTTGGAGGAGTACAGTAGCCTCTAATTCGATGTTTGTGTTCTTTTTATATTGTTGTATTTATTTTATACTATTTATTTGTATATTTAACTGGGAAGTGAGAAAGTGTCTAGTGATGTTTTTTTTTATTGACGTAAAACTCACTATTCTGATCCAGTACTGGTACTCTAAAAAGTACACACAAACATCTGCTGATATTTATAACTTCGGTCTTAGTAAAAATACTACTCGACTGGGAACCATAAATTTAGTGTTCGTACACCTGTTTCGAACGCCGGCTGAAGCATAATCTCGTAAGAACCCTGTGATCGTGTATGAAATTTGGAGGCTTCTGATTCGTCCTGACCATGCCACGAAACAAGCTCCTTCCACATAGGTGGTGTTTCGTGGCAATATTTGAAGGACTAATTTACCTCCAATTTTCTGACCACCACAGGATCCCTTAATCATTTGTAAACAAGCATTTCATCGGTTGACTTTGAGTGTAAATATGGATAGTGTATAGGCCTAATAGTATATAGTACAGTAATTCTTATAACTAATGAAGTGAACTACGACGAAATTGAATAAGGTTATAGTTAGATAAAGGGTCAGAGGTCTCATTGACAAGTAGAACCTTTTTCATGTTAACAAAGACGAGTGTAATGGATCTGTTTACAATATATAAATCATCTTTGAGCATTATTACACATCCATAAACCCGGTGGCTAATGAGGGGTTACTTACACGGGACTCAGAGAGAGAGACGTGACAAAATGTACAGTTGTTAAAAAAGGTATTGCAACAACTATTGATACGACATCATATATATTAATGTCCATAGTTGCTTGTAGGAATTATAAGTATATGTATTACAGAAGGATATGTATATTTCCTTCTGTTATACATGCTTATAGTCCCTACAAATAGTTTTGGATATTACTATGGTTAAAGTTCTATCAAGATTTGTCGCAATACCTTTTTTGGCAACTGTACAAGCATTGACTGACAGATAGACAGAGTTAGAGACAAGCGACAAAATGTACAAGTACAAGCATCAAGAAAGAGAGAAACAGACAGACAGACGGACGCGACAAAACTGACACACATCATTATCATCATCACTATCATTTTCCTTCTCTTGTCTAGGTGTTTAGCATTTTGTTTGTCTTGTATATACAGTAGTGTGAGTGAGTAAGGCAAGAGCGAGGTGTTGTTGCTGCTGTCTCGGCCTCTCGGGGAATACTGCCTGCCTTCCTTCCCATATATGGTACCCATCTGTATATTGTGTCTGGCTGGGAGGGTCACTATATAAGTCGGCTTTTGTTGTCAGGTGTTTCTCATAGTTCCGTCATGCTGGACTCACATATACTTATTAGTCTGAAAATATTGTTGTGAACCATTATTATTATTATTATTATTATATTTGTTATGTTTTATTTATTTATTGTTATTATTGATATGATTGAAATTACAGTAGGTCTCTGTCGGGTACTAAAAAACTAATAAGTAATGGATATCGTACATAATTTGTATTAGGACTTTTATAACCTTACACACACACACACACACACACACACACACACACACACACACACACACACACACACACACACACACACACATCTTAAAACCAACCACATCTCCCCACACTTGTTCTCTAAATTTATCAACACCCACCCACACTTAGCCCACCTACACCGAATTGCAAAAAACTATCGACCAGGAGGGATCAAATGATGGTCACAGCTCATAATGCCCCCGGGAGTAAACAAACTATTTTTCACTATTCATCGTCTTTTGTGTCGCAATGTTTCACGCGAGAAATGCACCGATAGTTTTTTTTTAATGGTGCTTTGATTCTAATCCTCACAGCCCCACTTTACACAGACGCCAGCCAGCCAGCCACTTAACGTATAGGAAAATTATTATCTTGCACCTCATAACTGTCTCACTTACAGCTCTCTCTCTCTCTCTCTCTCTCTCTCTCTCTCTCTCTCTCTCTCTCTCTCTCTCTCTCTCTCCTATATTTGAGTAGAATGCGAGGAAGGTAGATGGGAATTGGGGACTGGGTAGATCATTCAGCGAGGTAGGGTTAGGTAGAGGTAACCCTAATGGGAGAATAGGGGTGCTGAGAATGGGATCGGAACGCAGCTTTAAAAGAGAGAGAGAGAGAGAGAGAGAGAGAGAGAGAGAGAGAGAGAGAGAGAGAGAGAGTGTGTGTGTGTGTGAGTGAGTGAGTTATTTTAGGTATAGGTTACACATGGTCATGAAAATATGAGATGATAAAAGAGATACTGTAAAATTATAAAAGTAGTGTTCATGTTAAGATGTTTGTTTTCCCTACGTAAAATAAGGACTACGGTACCAGCGTAATAAGTGCTAGGTTGTGTAGCAGCAAATCCTGATGATATAGGCATTGAGAAATAAATACCTACACATTCCACATCAAACCCGGGCACAAATATATTTCAAACAATGGTGGTGATTTGGCTGTCAGTACAACACACAATAATGCAGTTCGGGGGTAAATTAATGAATAATACTGAAATAAAAACTAGTCACTAATATTACACTGATTCGGCATTTTCCCAGAGTAGGCTAGAGTGAGCTTTGAAACAACTTTGACACGACAAAAATACAGTAAATATCTACGCTCTGATCCCACCAGATTTAACGTTCCAAGTGGGGAGATTACATTGTATATAAAAATGTGAGCATCATTCCAGTAAATATAATAAGACTATTTGTTATTATATTAGGATTGGAGGGTAGGTTTGGTGGTTAGCCTTTGTTATAGAAGCGACCATGTTATAAATAATGTTAAATTTGGTTAAGACTGGCATAGATTTAGTTGGGTAAATGTTGATCTGAGTTTTATGTCTTATCAATATCATGATAGTTTGAGTTAATTATGTATTATAATACTGTTAATATGACCGAAAGCAAACGTCCTAGAGAGAGAGAGTGTATGTGTGTGTGTGTGTGTGTGTGTGTGTGAAGGAGTAGACTTCGTGATCAATTTGAAGGCCTATTGATTCCTCCTATAATTATAGGATGAAAATAGGTGCCTCATTATTGTAACAGATGTAGGAATCAATGAGAGTTCATTTCAGCCTTCCAGTACTGTTCAACCAACACAACAAACTTAATGTCCAGAGAGTCCAGTATATATACATCGAGCCATTGGGTAGGGAGGACAGTGAGCATGAAGAAAAGGAGAAGAAGGAGGGGAGGGGAGGGAGAAGAGAGGCAGAGGCAGAGGCGGATACGTAGGCTGGGGAGGGCAGCTGGTTGGTGGTGGTGGTAGTCTGGCATGGAAGGAGGGAGGGAAGGGGCGTTGGTGGCTGGGAGAAGGAAAGGAGAGGAGGATGGATGGAGAGAAGGAGTGTAGTTGGGAAAGGAGGGAGGTAGGGAAGGAGTGTAGTTGGAAAAGGAGAGGAAGGAAAGAGTAGGGAAGGGCGCTGGTGGCTGGGAAGGAGGAAAGGAAAGAATGTAGGGAGGAAGGAGGGAGGGAAGGGCGGTGGTGGCTGGGAGGGAGGTAAAGTGTGGCGCCACGTTGGCCGTCTACACACTTTCCTCAGTTTGTTGTCATACCAGTACATATTTCCTTGGTCTTCTGTCCCTCAGCCGTCATCCTCTGAACCATTTATACTCCGTCCAGATGTCCGTGTGTTTCCCAATCCCCTTGAGATAGGCTAGTGTAGGAGTCTTTAGTGTGACCGGAAGAAGGAAGAGAATAATAATATATTGTTGGCTCGCAATAGGGAATAGGCTATAATATTAAAATCTTGGAATATCCATCATTATTATTTATTATAAGTTGTCGAAGGTTTAGATGGAATGAGGGCCGTTGATTTTAATTCTTCAGTCGGGTATGTTGATAACACGGTAATTTTTTCACCAGGCTGTTGTTACAATATTGATGAAACAAGTCAGCACTGCGCACATCCTAACCTGCTTCAATCTCAAAAGGGCACCTCGTTTCTTTATAGTTGTTGAAATGTTAGGGTGAATTTATATTTGTTTTTAACACAGAATATGCTTTTGTATCCATTTTAGTTATGGCAGGTATAATGTAGAGCAATACCAATAATTATAAGAACAATTTAAGGGGAGTGTGCATTGTTTGCAAATTTGGAGTAATCGATTCCTTCAAACTATTCCAAGCAACACAACACAACACTTATTTTTGTTAATCTTGTCCTGTCCTGTTCCCTGGCATACTTTGGAGGAATCAAGGCACTCCATTGAACTAAAAGGATACTACCTCCTTAAACAACTACAATAGGTTATTATTTACTAATAGAAACATTTATTTATACTAGAAAACTATAAGCTGATATGTCGGCTGGAAGGGAACCACGTCACTTTCTCAGTGAAAAAAAAATAGGCCTGGGATAATATAACATAGCTTAGTGCACTGCCAAGAATTAAGGAGAGATTCTCTTGTTGGTAAAATGGAAGGTCTCTGAGTCCTCAAAATTTTGCCACGAAATAGATTCCATATTAGTACCATTGGGGGCGTCTGTTTCCTGGCATGGTTTGGAGGAATCAAAGATATTCCAATTTTCCAACAAGATAATGTCCCCTTAACAGCAGCAGCAGTACCCATGTAAATATTCACAGATAGCCTAGTCCGTCATTGAAACCAACATGCAGGATCAGGAATGAGGAGAGTAAAAGAATGTAGTAATTGTCCAAGTTGTTCGAGGAATGGGGTAACATTAGTGTGTGTGTGTGTTGGGGGAGGGGCTGTATTGATCATCGTGGTGCCAGAGTTGGGGGAAGGGGAAGGAGGCAAAGACTGACACAGAGAGTGAATGATGTATATGAGGAGGGTAAAAAAGATTGATATTGGTAAAGAAAATAAAATATAGATTAAAAGTATCGGTGCTCTGTGTGTGTGTAGAGAGAGAGAGAGAGAGAGAGAGAAATCGAAACAGTGACAATTGAAGCAAGTCTAGGTAAAGTAGAAATAAGAGTAAAAGTCAGTTAATAGACATTGTAGATATCTATATAGTGAGATTAGGAGGTGATAGAATAGGTGGACTGTGTTGTGTGGTAAATAGGCTACAAGTAAATTGATGGTGGTGGTGTCACGACATATCCTTGTGTTAGCACGCCACCTCATACCATCCATAACCCCAACAGTACCTAAACAGACTTCCTTCTATACGATACGATGCTGTTTTATTTCAGGAACACAGATCCCCCTTCTCTTCCCACCCCAACACCTAAACAGACTTCCTTCTTTTCGATAGGCTATTATCCTGTATGCTGTTTTATTTCAGGAACTGTATGCTGTTTTATTTCAAGAACACAGATCCCCCTTCTCTTCCCACCCCAACATCTAAACAGACTTCCTTCTCTTCGATAGGCTATTATTCTGTATGCTGTTTTATTTCAGGAACTGTATGCTGTTTTATTTCAAGAACACAGATCCCCCTTCTCTTCCCACCCCAACATCTAAACAGACTTACTTATATTCGATAGGCTATTATCCTGTATACTGTTTTATTTCAGGAACACATATCCCCCTTCTTTTCCCACTTCAGTCTCCTTTCCTTCCCATGATTTCTCCTCCGGCGCTCTTCATTTCTTTTTTTTTCTTTTCCCACTTCACTGTCGGTCTTCATTCCCATTTTTGTTTTTCACCAAACCGATTTCACTCTTCATTCCCATTTTCAATGACATACATACTTCCTCTCAACCTGTTCGAAACCATGCACGCAAATTTTCCTAAAATGCCACCACAGACCGCCTTTCTCTTCCCACATCATCGTTTTTACGTTTCATTCCCATTTTCACTGACATACATACATGCACCCTTTCACAACCTGGTATGTAACATGCACGCTAATTTCCCTGTAACGCCCCTACCACACGTCCCTCACGTTGGCTACACTCCGCTGCACACAATGGATGCATAGTTAATGTGTCTATATGGTTATGTATGTTCAGGTATCCATATGTGACTGGGCAGGTGTTACGAGTGTTTGATCATTTATGTAATGTATGTATGTATACTCGTGATATGTAATCTCTGATGACCAGAGACGAACGGCAAGCACCACACATACCCTGCAATCGTGGTGGTGGTTATGGTGGAGTGGTGGTGGTAGTGAGACGGACAGAAACGGGTACCGGTATAGCCTATAAATTATATAGTGTAGAAAGGACACTACGGGATAATAGTGAAATTATCATGTGTAGTATAAATAATTTTAGGTGTATAATAGGAGGGAGAGGGACTGCTGGTGGTGGTGGTGGTGGTGGATAAGATTCATGGGCGTGACTCGCTATTCTTACCACACTGTTTGCCTTGCCCATGACGTCACTGCTTGCACTCACTAACATGCAGGGTGAAGGAAAAGATGGTGGTGGAGGCTTGCTTGCACTCTGATTCTCCTAGATTTTTCTTTATCAACATCCTCAGTATAGTACAAAAAATACACCTTTCAACTTTTCTCTCTCTACACACACACACACACACACACACACACACACACACACACACATAATCTGGAGTTTACTTAATCAGAAGTTTATTTGACAACCTTAATCCAATTGCTTGGCGAGTGTTTCCCTCTTATACGTGTTGGTTAAATTACCTGTAGTTTGTCAGAGTAAGACGACGGAGAGAAATGTTTCCCAGTGTAACAAAATAGTAGATAAGGCAGAAAAGACGAGAGCGTAATCAGAGAAAATTATCAAGAAAAGTGAAAGTAGGGTGTAATTTACGAGGCAATTTCGGTGATGACTCAGGTATAATTATAGTGACCTCAGATGCGTCTTGTGAAGGATTGGATTAGGAGTTTTGTGGGTCATGTTGCAGTGGTGGTGATGATGATGATGTAAATCAGAATAACAGGAAAAAAAACATTCACCTTTTCTCTATTGGTACACACACACATTAAATGAAATATGATAAAGGCAATACTGGTGGTGATGTGTGTAAATAAGTGATATGATTGAATTAAGGTGTGTGGATGGGTCATGTTAAGGGGTTATAGCATACTGTTGGTACATAATTTATATTGTAGCGCCTTGATTCCTCTAAAAAAGATTATGCCAGGCAACAGGACCAGATGAAAACATGATAATGGTAAATCTTTGCCTGGAGTAATTTGGAGGAATCGGTTGTCCCATATTTGTCAACACGCAATTGGTGGTAACTTTTATCTCCACCACCACCACTAACAACAACCACCACCATATTCACCAAACAACTGTCCCATTGTTCCGTCAATCTTATCCTCCTAGACCTAGGGGGTGGAAATGTTGCCTCCTGTGGTAAGTTGATCAGTAAACAAACACACATATTATGATTATGTCGTAATATTTATTCACCCACTCCCTCGTGTGTGTGTGTGTGTGTGTGTGTAACCTAGTTTCATAACAAGGTATACAAAATCACTAGTTGGGCTCACTGACCTAGGCTGGCCCTCGATAAACACATGAGCATGTGTTGGTGAGGAAGCCGAGTTATTATAGTTACCGTAGTTACGAGGAGTGTGAGGCTAACAAGAAAGATAAATTAACAGGAGCAAGTACGTAGCAGTTGGTGAGAGAGAGAATAGATGGGAATAAAGGATCTGGGTACCGTATTATATATGCATGGGGAAGTGGAAGTTATTGTGTTATGTAAGGCTAAATTTGATCAAGAGCAGTTGGCGGAGAGAGCGAATAAATTAATGGATTAAAGGATCTGAGAATTGTATTTAGGGAAATGAATAGAGTTGTGTTAGGTAAGGCCATTAAAGAAAGGGCACTTGGGGATGTAGTGAATGGATGAGTGAATTAAAGTAGCTAATTGATTTTTTCATAGAAGTGTGTGTGTGTGTTACTATGGCACTTGACGCCAGACTCCGTATAAGGCAAGTTATTGGCACCAGGCCATGCAGAGTGTTGTTGCCAACCTAGGCGTCACCAACCCTGCCATCACATCACCTCTCCCATTTCACTCACTGCCAAACACTTCACATCACCCATAACCACTTTTATCACCATCGCTAATAATTATACTCATTCCAGGCGTGTTGTGCCAAGTCTTCATGTCACCATACCTAACCACCACAGGCACCACTCTTTCCTTACATCCAATTCACCATTACTACATCACATTACATCACATATTATCGTGATCACATTATACATCATCCTATTCACCATTACTACATCATAACCTATTACCATAACACCACAATTATTACATTACAACATCAACAATTGTAACGTGGTTACAACTACTACTACTACAGTACTCATTACTCCTAGCATCCATCCATTTATTCACCATTTCTACTTCATATTACATTACTTGTACATTACTACATCATATTACATTACCATAATAGCCTATGCTAGGAGTGAATTACATTTGCTGAAATTGCTAAAATATTATTAATGCTGAAGCCGGTACATTGTCCCCAGATAAAATAAACAAACGAGTATAATTATCCCTTCTAATCTACAATAGAGTTAGCACAAAGCAGCGTCAGTTACCCACTCAGTCACCCACACATTCAGTTCCCTAATCAGCCACTCAGCCAGCCAACTAGGGTAACTGCCGGGTGGGAGAGTGCCAGCCAGCCAGCTTACCGGTGTCAGTCAGTCAGGTCGCCGGGAGGTCACACGGCATTACTGTTACACACTGTATTACTGTATTATTGTTAAAGAGAGAGAAAAAAAAACTTGCCAGGTGAGGTCAGGAAGGTGAAAGAGGAAGGCAATAGTTACTGCCTAGGAAAGTTGAATAGGAGGCAGAGGAGGATGAGAAGGAAGGCAATAGTTAAGTGCTAATGCAGAAGAACCCATGGTTGGCCAAGGTGGTGGAGGTTGTAAACACCATTCTTGTACAGTTGTGGACAATAATAATCATCCACATAGGAATAACTCGTGTAGCCTAAACGTGTGACAGCTTCCCTCTGTTTCCAGTAAGTAGGTTAAGGGCCCGAGTGATCGTATGAGACTTTGTGGCTTTTGATTCCTCCTGACTATGCCAGGAAACAAGCTCCTTCAATATAGGTGGTGTTTCATGGCAATGTTTGAAGGACTCGCTAACCTCCAATTTTCTGACTACATCACGGGGGTCCACAAGTACCATCTTCTATTTTACAAAAAACAGCTAAGCTACACAATATGCAAAACAATAACTTTATATGAGAACGTGAAAACAATAGTCCGCCATTTGTTTAGTTATCCAAGTGTGTATTGAAACTTATGTCCACGACTGTACGGCTCCCTTGCCAACTTGGGCTTCACTCGGTCACATACTCCACTTCCGCCACCCACTTTAATTCCTTATACACTTCAAAATTATCGCAAGGTCTATTTATATAATCCATTTTCGGATCAGAGTTAACATTTTGAGTATTTTTTACATTATAGAAATATCTTGGTGATTCATAGATGAAGTTAGTGGACATCGGGGCCCAGGGGTAGGGTGGGGTGGGAATGCACTGTAGCCTACTGAGGTACTGTACTGTAGTACGCCTAATATCAATTAATCAATCAAATATCAGTTATTGGTATGCAGAAAAATAACGGCAGTTGATTATTTATGTACTATTCATTTCTTTCCCATTCGCGTTTGTTGTTGTATTGCAATAGTTCGTTTTCAAATTATCGAAGTTTTAAAGAACAGAATAGTTTAATAATTTTCCAATTATCCACATATAGCACAAACCTCCCACCCACATGTATAGTCTCGCTCAGTCACATCCGTCCTACATACTTGAGATGTTTAGATGACCGACAGAGGCTGTGGTGGTCTATTTTTGACGTGTGCCTCAACCGGACCTGTCATGCTTAAGTTATTTATCTTATTGATCTTACTGGCCAGAGACGTGTGCTTACCATGTCAGTAGGTGTAAATTTTAAAATAAAGTCCAGTTTAGTAGAGTCACTAGCACTTAGTTCACTTCATAGCCCCAATAAAAGCAGATGTAATTCCCTTGAGTGTTCATTAGCTAAGAAAAATTCGACTGTAATAAGAGGTGACAACAATTACAAATAGTTGTTATAATAAGTTCTAATCTTTATCCAATTATTTTTAAATCCTCTTTAAATGTTGGTTGGTGCTCATTAACCATTATAATCGTGTATTTGACACCTGGATATATTTTTATAAGAGATGTGATACAGAAGACCAACATTGGAGAGGACTTAAAATATGGTCAACAATATTTGTATATGAAATGTAATTGTGCTGTACCAAAATCATTATTAACGTGTGCATTTTACCTTCTTTACACGCTGCTTTACTTGCATGGATGGAACTCCCCTACACCCGTGGGATGGTAACATGTGCTTCACTCTCCTTGTAATGGACTTCTGTGGTTTCCTATTGTATTGCTGTTGTTATTATTATTAATATTATTATTGTGGATATTGTCACCATTACGTTATTCATGAACTCTGTCAATACCCAATTTCATAAATAATTTATTGCACACTATACTACCATTCATTTTGTTTATACTGAAAAAAATGATTAAATGCTGCAACATCCAACACTTGTTCGGTTCTATAGAGCGGAAACCTTCTCAAACAGCTCATGCCGAAAAGAGACATGGGTTAAAGATAAAGACGGAAAATCCAAAATTGTTGCCAGTGAATCAGAATCATCATCATCAAGGTGCTAGTCACGTTACAATACAATAGGGCCATTCCAAACTATGTGTGTCCTGTGTTACAATATCAATTAGCAAACTTAGAAATACAGTACGGTAGTTTTTATTCATTACCTCACAGAATCTTCTCTTCATGACTAGCCACAAAAAAAACTGTAAGAACTTCTACCTTACTTCACGTGGCAAGGTGTAATGGGGGCTTACTTCATCCCAAAGGGCATATTCACTACTTGCCATAAGCAGGACTCCCAGAGGGGGTTTGTGTGGCATAGCATAATGAGTTGATGTTTGTAATTCTGTTTGTAAAGTTGCTTTAGCATCTCCCAAACATAAACATAAAGTTGGGACCCCCAACAGAACAATTGTTGCAATCAATAGAACAGGGACTCAACACCTGCCGTATTTGTGTTCCATTTACTGTAGGAATAGTATGGACTTGCCAGTACAGTAAATGCATGTTCTCTCCAACCACTTAATGTCTGTTTCCAATAATTTCCACCTACTGTACAGTATAACTTGTCACATATATAAATAAATAAGCAAAAATCTTTAGGCTCATAAAGGCTAAAGTTTCAGTTTCGAGCCAGAAAGGAAAGTTAAGAGGAGATTCTTTTTTGTTGGTAAATAGGAAGGTCTGCTATTTCTCCCAAAATATGTCACCAAACAGATCCCCTATTAGTACTGTACCACAGAGGGTGTCTGTTTTTTAGCAAAGTCTTGAAGAATCGGAGACCTTCAATTTCACCAAAATAAGAGAATATCCCCTTAATTCTACTTGTGGCATGTCATATTGATGATTGAATTAAAACCAGCTTGCAAGGACATTACTGTCGTATATACCAACCTGTTGTTTAGGGTTGGTATCAATAGTTTTTTACTGATCTTCCCTAACATTGAATTGTTATTACAGCCAGCAAGATCAGGCCAGCTCCAACCAGGGTTCAGGGTCATGGCTGGAAGGAATGAACTCTCCTCTCATCCAACAAGAAGGTGACTGTAAGCAGCTCAAGCTCAGGTTCGATGTAAGCCAGTACAAGCCAGAGGAGATTGTTGTGAAGACTGTTGATAACAAACTATTGGTAAGTTTTCATCAGTGTTAGTTTGTTTTTCCAGATAATTTATGTTTTAATTGTTAATGATGCACTGATTCATGTTATTAGGGACTTCGCTTTTTGATAATGTAAATGTTCATACAGATGCAGTGAATTAATAAGGAGGCATTTAAGGTCCAGGAAATAGGTTTTGTGTAGCATATTTTTATATTTTAATTATATTTAAATAGTTGTGGATATTACTATGGTTAAAGTTCTATCAAGATTTGTCGCAATACCTTTTTTGGCAACTGTACATTGCAATCTTCCATAATGTGTTCATGAGAATGGGGTGCTGTGCTTCATTCTGGACAGGCATCTACATGGCTCCATCCAGCTTCTTCTGATATGTCAGAAGAGCTAGGTGGTGGCCACATCACAGCCTGGCCAGATGAACTTTGTCTTCACAGGGAAGGGAGGACTCGGATGGGTGGATGTCAGGAAGTCGTGCAAGCAGCTGTTATTAGTGCAGTGTTTATGATTGGTTTAATTGTTGGCAGATGCCTTAATCCTGCCTCCTTGATGGGCGAACAACTATTGTGTATTACAAAATTTTTCTTCCAACAGGTTCATGCAAAACATGAAGAGAAAACAGATAGTCGGTCAGTGTATCGGGAGTACAACCGTGAGTTCCTGCTTCCCAAAGGTACTAATCCTGAGCTCATCAAGTCCTCTCTCTCCAAGGATGGTGTGCTTACTGTTGAATCTCCACTCCCTGCCATTGCTGGAAATGATGAGAAAGTTATTCCTATTGCCCAGAAGTAAATTAGTTTATAGTTCATTATTTTAATTGACCGATATTTTGTATGGGAGGTATTTTTTTCATGAGTAGAAATTTTAATTTAATATTTGTATTTTTGTTTAACAATCACATTAAGGAAAATTTAATTGAATCTCAGTTCATAAGGAAGATCATATATCTTTGCAGTACTTTTTAAAAACACTTATTACATCAACTGCTGACAATAATATACCAATCTATTTCAGGGTTATAAAAGTCTCTTATATTAATTACATGCTTTAGGAAGTACAGTACACTGTATGTAGTAAACTTTAAACATAAATGATGATTTTGAAGTACAGTCATGGTCAAATATAATCATCCACATATGGGATCTCAAACAATATGCTGTCTAATATGGCAGTGCTCACATGTTGAATGTTAGGTGGCTGAATTACCTGTTCTTTTTCCTTAGTATTTTCTGCCAGGTAAACATCAACATCAACATCAACACTGTCTAGTAGTTTCAGGCTCTTCAGTTCCTTTTTGACCAAATTTATATATTTCACTGGATTTTTTTTTTTTATTCACTACAGGATTGGCCTCCAAATTTAGTTCTGTCAAGGGAAACATTTTAGCTGTTTGTAGTAAATCAAAAGATGGTTCATAATCTATTAATTGGAAAGTTTATCAACTAAAGAACAGAGGGAAGCTGTCAAACTATTATGTAAGTTACCCCTGCAGGGGTGATTATTTTTGACCACTACTGTACATGCAGTACCTTACACCCTAAAAATAAAGAGAACATTTTCATTGATATCCCAGAAAATTGTTAAAGTGAGGAAATTACAACATTTAACAACTCGACTTAAGTTGCAGGAAAAAGCAGATGGTTGCAACTCCATTGTAACAACTTAGTTTTAGTATGGATAGATTACAACTATAACTGCTGTTTACATTGTATTTTCACTTTGTCTCTTTAATGTTCTATGAAGACTGATTTTTTATATAAAACTTGTGTACCAATGATGTAATTTTTAGAAATAAACTTTATCAGCACTAGGTGTTTTTGGTTCATGTTCTTTTGTCTTGTGCTCATGTGATTGCTTCTCGTTTCGTTTCTTCATATGTGTCACATTAACCTTTGTTGACCATGGTCACTGTATAATATCCTTAGTATAGTAACGTCTTTATTAGGCTGTTTCATTCCATGTATTGTACATTGTACAGTACCAATTCCCCTTTAATTTGTCAACCCCCCAACGGGAACCGCCTAGACGTGGTGAGGGGGCTTGTGTGTCTCTGAGACCTGGCGAGCTAGACTAGAGGGGGATCCAGCCCCTGCTCTGCCCCGATTTCGGGGAGAGAGGGTTTCCCATGCTAGGAAGGTCGCTAGTGAGCGACCAGACTAAATGGTTCCCATCTTTCAGTTCTTCAACTGTCCCTCTTTTCTTTTTATTTCCTTCCTGCTTGCTGTCACACCTCTCTATCACCTTTTTTCTGGCGCTATAGGACCTCGATGTTGCGGCGCCTAATATCCATCAATCAATTTAATTCGTCAATTACCTTATATCATTGTATTGTCATAGCAAATGCACTATATAGCCTAATATCACTAGTTTTTGCATTATTGGAATTGAAATTAATTGTAAGACAAATTATGAGAGGCATACAAATACTTGCTGCAGCCTCCACCATGGAGGAAACCAAGTCATTTATTTCCTAAATAAATAGGCAGGAAAAGGATATTTTGATGTACAAGTGTCAAATGTATGTTCTACATTATACATATGTGATCATACAATATAAAGACAAAAGGTGATATAGCAACAAGAAGTTGGCTAGAGTCATGCAGTACGCTCCATGGAAGCTGTTTACATCAGGCTGTCATCAGCACTCTTCTCTGCCATCATGAGAATCCTGTGTTCTGGCAGAGGTCTCGCCAGCAGTAGCTGAGGTGACCACATTCTCCAGCTCTTTGTCTTGTTGGTCTAGCTGGGTGGTCTCCTGCTTCATCAAAAAGCAGTACAGCAGCAATGATGAGATCGTTGCTGTCCATCTTTTTTAGGTGCGGGACTGATGACGGACTGCAGTCACATCGTCATCCATGTGACGGAGCTCATCTCAGAAGCGAACGTCCGTCGTGTTAGTGACGTTGTCGACAGTGATGGGTGAGAATTCAGTTAGGGGTGAATAGATAGGTGGACAAGATCATCCCCATAAGGGAGAAAAATATATGGGTGTAAATTTAGAATTAGACTGTGTAATAATATGTGGATGAATGTTTAATTTCATGTTAAAAATGAATGAAACTGCTGTTTTATACTTGCATAATTTTAACCAGAAGTGGAAGACTTAAAAAAAAAAGTTAAAGAGTACTGTACATGTACTGTCCTAGTCAGAGAGATTAGTGGAAACTAGTCACACATAGTTAGGTGACTCCCACCAATCAATCACATGTAGTTCAATAACATCAACTGTGGACTTTACCTGCCAAACGGATGATTAAAAAAAGAAAAAACTTTTTAGATGCCTATTTAATCTACACAGCTACAGTCAACGGGACTTGGGACTGTGAACATTACTTGGTAGACAGAAAAAATATATATATATACTGTACTATATAATTATACAGGGTGTATATGCAGTGCAGTACACTGATTATATGTCAACAGTTATTGTACTTTATATTACTGATACAATGACTCCTTTTTGGTGACTGAAGTATACAGCTTCAGTCAATCAGACTTGAGACAGTATAGGAACAACTACAATAACAACAGGTGAAACAGCAACTTAGATGCATGAGCTCGGGGCTACAATATTAAAAAAGTCTTGTACCGGTATTGAATATAGTGTAATAGAGGAAAATGTTGCCTAGCTACTACTGTCTGGTGCTGATCCACCTTATTAGTTGACATATTCACCAGGTATTGTTATACAGGTATTCCTTTACCAGCTAATAGCCTCTTAAAGTGTGCCCATCAAATATTCCTATGCAATACAATTTTATATACAGATATAGGAAGATACAGTCCATGAATCTTGGTTTTTAGGTCCTAAGTACAGTCGCCAGCAAAAGTCCTGTCACTCACCTATTCTTGAAGGATGATGTAAGAATAATCATTAAACAAAATACACTTGCCTTATAAAATTATAATAATTATTAATAAACTTCTTCAGTTTATGAGCCTGTGAAGTATTTCCATATTATAATACTTCATGATTTGGCAGATGTGGCGTCAGGATTTTTGCCGCTGATTATACTGTACAGTTTATATTCTTACTTTGGATTTATAATTCACAATCTTGTTAAAGCAACTCTAGTGAGAAATACAAACAAGTTCCAAAACACTGTAACAACTTGTACTTTGGACAATATGAGTCTAATAAGTACTGTACACCATTCTGGAGCATTATTTATTTTTTCTACCATATACTGTATTGCTTTGTTTTCTGTAGACTTTAATGAAGAATTATTCATAATACGAGTATTGACACTTTCTTTAACTCATTGAATGAAAGTTATTTTTATGTTCTGTCACTTCATAGAAGTCAAATCACTTAATCTTGAGGCAGGATTCAATGTAGTCATGGACAAAAGTTATGTGCCAACTAACCATTTCTACTCTGCATTGTGATAGAAAGGTCTTGAAGGCTGTCCCATAATTGTATAACTGCATTTATTTGTATGCTAGAACAAAAAAGTATTCAAAGCTTTGACAAATAATGTATACAGGCAATTTTAGATGAAGAGCATGTCCCTCTCAAACCATGACACTGATAGCTGAAAACTAAAGATCTTTTCAATATACTATTTCATAGCCCCTTATAAACTACTCCCTCCTCCCTAATACAGTAGTAGTTTGATGTGGATACACATCAATCTCAGTCTAGGCCAGTGGTTCCCAAACATTTTAATTCTCTTCCTACTAATAAAATATATGTCCAGGGGGGCTGACTTTATTCTCTGTGAATCCTAGCCATCCCCCAGAGCTGGAATAAAGATTATTGTAGGATCTGGTCACTTTCGAGTGGTTTTGACGAGAGCTGCATGGATTAAACAATCCACGGGAGGTGTACTGTACCCGGAGATTCTTTTTCTTCCACTGATGTGTGAACCACCAGCACACGGGGGGCTGGATTTTCCCTTTGCATGCAGCAGTGTAAACTCCCTCCCCATTTATGGTCCTTCAGGACTGGTCTCATGGAAGGTGCGACCCCACTTGTAGCTCTTGTGGCAACATGGACTTGGGCCCACAACACTGGTTGTGGGATCAAAGACATTTTCCCCAATTTCCCTGGCAATTGGATGCCCCCAGACTCCCTGGTTCAGTAAGCTCTGGTCCCATCTTCCTGGGATTTGCTTCTGTAGCCTGGGCATATAGGGCCAGACCCTCTTTTATTTTAATTTGGTTTTTTCACTGCAATCAGAGTGTACAGGGGGTCTGTGGGACAGAAGACTATTCTGCCCAGGGAAAACATCAACAACTAATAATATAATTACTGGGTTCTCAGGCAAGTGAAATTTCTTTTAAAATATTGTTCAAGAGATTTGGATATTGTTAAAATACTTATGTGATTAATTTTTACTTTTGTATGATTTCATAATACAGTATAACATAGTTAATGTCAGCCCAGAATACTGTAGGCCTATCTGATTTATTTCAGCTCAAGGCCAGTCCAATACATGTGTTGTGGTTGGTGCAGGAAACACATGTAAAATGTCATTAGCTTTTGTCATAACAAGTAACTACTGTAATGTACAATTACCCTTATACTAAACAGGGAATGTACTGTATAGGTTTAGTCATATCTTGAGATGTAGCGTCACTGATTATTTAGCTCGAAACAATCCACGTGCGAGATGGAGAATCCTCGATACACTAGCACATGAAGTGAACTTTGTTGCTTACGGAATAAAATCGTTTAAATCTCTTAAACATGTGAGCCCCTGTACCACATACCAATGCTGGCG
This sequence comes from Petrolisthes manimaculis, assembly GCA_034508575.1. Taxonomy (NCBI): domain Eukaryota; kingdom Metazoa; phylum Arthropoda; class Malacostraca; order Decapoda; family Porcellanidae; genus Petrolisthes; species Petrolisthes manimaculis. The sequence goes on from JAWZYT010004565.1 coordinate 55,464, forward strand.
ATTGTACAATACACAAGATCTGCATAAGTAACCCAATGTCTACTGGAATCAACTTTTACTACAGTATGCTTACTATGACAGGGAATAACTACAAACAAATATGGTTTACTAACGTGATTGGTTTGTTTTAACAATTTTTCCAGCAGTGAAGTCTTACTTAGTATCATAACTAACTCCATATGATTAAACTTCAAGGATTGCTGCCTGGTACTAGAACAACCTGTATTCATTTAACCCCTAAAAATAGGTATCAGCACATTATGACATACTATGCATGCATAATTTTGGTAACTACTAAAGAAAGTTAGTGTTGCAGGAATGATGTGGGAGAGGGGCATGAGGAAAGTATTGTCCTTATCCTCTTACTCCTCCATAGAACATAAAAATGTGCTGGAGCCATTCTGAAATGTGTTGCAAAGCATGCAGGCACCTGTCTTTTTATTCACGGCAGACTGTGTCCACATACAATATGCAAACATCCAATTTTAGGGGTTAATTTAGAAGCCATGGCCAAACATAATTGTACAATTATGGATGATACAGGTATATATTCTTCATATTATGGTTTTTAATAATTCTAGCTCCTCTTGTGAGCAACAGTATTGTTATAATTTAAAAGAATGATACCCAAGTTAGTGTATAAATTAATAATGCAATGTTAAATACAACACATCAAAATTACTTAACTTTAATATAACAATAAAGTAATTAAGAACCATTCATTTCAACATATTACATTGTATAAATTCTTCTAGAACCTTAACTATTTCCAGGATGATCTCGTCTCATTTCCAACAATTCCTGGGAGCAGCAAAGACCTGCATTATAAGGAATGATATTCATTGTTCTAGAGAAGGCAATCACAGATTCAACCCCAGCCATCTGACACTGTCCCTTAACACGTGCTACAGCATTACTGGGGTTTACCAATTTAACATCAAGGGAAATTGTGCTATGTTCATGTTTGGTTGCTGGCAGTGATGTCAAAGCCTCACTTATTTTACTCTGACCCAAAAATACACTACTGCCAACAGCAGCAATAGCAGACTTTATTTCAAGTACTGCATCAGGTGTGTATGCTGCCACTAAGTTGCTACGTTCCTGAGTGTCAATCAGGTTATAATACTGCTCTAAAAATGTGCGCACCATTGGTTCTGTAATAGCAGAACTACTACTGGCAGTGCCCACATGTTGAAGCTTGGGTGGCTGAATTACCTGTTCTTTTTCCTTAATATTTTCTGCCAGGTAAGCATCAACATCAACACTGTCTAGTAGTTTCAGGCTCTTCAGTTCCTTTTTGACCAAATTTATATATCTCATTGGTTTGTTTTTTAAATTAATCACTACAGGATTGGCTTCCAAATTTAGTTCTGTCAAGGGAAACATTTTAACATACCTAAGCACCAGCATGTCAGTAATATAGTTATGTCCCAAATTCAAGGCATTAAGTTCTGAGGAGCTAGTATGCAAGTCCTGAAACATTTTCATACTGGATGAACGAAGACCGTTTTTACTCAGACTCAATGCTTTCAAGTGAGGAATATTTTCCTTGATGAGTCGTAGTACTTGCTTCATAATTCCAGGTGAAGAAAGAGTAACCAACATATCTTTCTCCATCAACAAGTCATCATGATGCAAATTTGTCAGATTCAACAAACAGGATGTGCTGTCAAACCGTCGGGCCATGACCTCCTTCAATACCTGAAGCTGGTCAGTGTTCAGGAGAAAATCCGGGGAAGGACTGTTGGTGACACCAATTTTTAAAACGCTGCCATCTGGTCCTTGTATCCTCTTTGTTAATCCTCTTATGGCATCTGCAGCTTCACCATTGCCTTCTAAATAAAAGCAGCTCATGTTGTCAACTTTATGGAATCCAAGAGGCTGAAACTCAACCTCCACATAGTTTCCAATACTAGTGAAAAGAAAGTTCTTCTCTACAGGAGCTCCTCCAGACACTGTAACCAAATGCCACCCTGGATGTCTATTGGGAGTGTTACTTTCTTTTTCTTTTGCCGCATTCCTTTTGCCATATTTTTCCTTTTGTTTTTCTTTCTTAAGCTGTTTCTTGAGTCTCTTCCTTATCTTGGCAGAGTGTTTGGCATTCCTTGGTTTTTCTTCATCACCTATATCAATGGCCTCTAGTTCTTCAAGCACTGTAAATGAGTTGCCGTCCTGCTGTCCTTTACCTTGCCGTCGTTTTGATCTCCGCCCCATCTTGTTACGGTGTGATTGTTTCCTCTCTAGAACAAAGAAAATAACATTACTACTCAATCTGGTTTAGATTATTTGGGAACACAGTGTGAGGAACTTGTAGAAACCTGGAACTTCAAAACTTTGACTTGGGTATACAACTGATGGACATACTTTATTCTAATTATTAAGTGGGACCCAAGCTCGGGAAATATAAAGATTCCACAATTTTTTATTCATGCAGTTTTGTGGAGTACAAAATCCTAATACAAAAAATGCAAAATTAAAAATTTGGTGTATGGCGAAGATATAACAGTGCAGTAAGCATTTAAAGGGACAGGAGTGAGAGGTATTTAACACTCCAGAGGGGGTGTGGTGCAACATTTGGCCCTTCAATCTGGCGTATACAAGGCATGTTTTCGGGTTTTCCTGGCAGGACGGAGACTTGGCTACCCCTTGGCTGTATTGCCACCTAATCTTGACTTCCTCACAGTGTTCATTTACCTTAAGTATTGGTCATTAGATACCAATTAAGGGTAATTAGTCGAGTATTGTATAGGACAACAACACTAACACATTGGTGAAGGTATGATGTAGGGCCATATTCAAGGTTTGTGGTAAATACGATGGCGTTGTACCAGTACGATAATGGCTCCATAGACAAGCAACAGAGCCATCGTATCGGTATCACGCCATCGTATACCCCATGGATGTTCTTGAATACGGCCCATAGTATGTGTTACGGTATTATATTCAAGAACATCCGTGGTGCATACAATGGCGTGGTACAGATACGATTATTCCGTAGACAAACAACAACAACTGAGCTATCATGCCGGTACCACGCCATCGTATACACCACGGATGTTCTTGAATATGGTCCTATATATCACATTATACACAACTCTCTTATCATAACACCTCTTTACGTATTACCTAACACACATACATACCAATATACAACTATACAGTGCCTATACACACATATTTAACATCATAACTAACCGAAATATAATTAATTCTCGTGTTATTGTTAGTAGACAGTGTGGTCCTAGGCTGATGCATGGTTTTGTTGTTACCCCACTACCTGTGTTATGTCTACCACCACTACCAACACTATTTAATACTATTTTTATGTCTATTTTGCATTATATGTCTATTTTGCATTTATGTCAATTTTGGATTATGTGAATACAACCTGTAAGATGCTAACATTACAACTCAGCATCAAGTTAATAAAATGATAATAGTCAATAAATCTGTTTATTTTATATATTCCGTTGGTAAACCTGTGATGGAATAGACAAATCACAATGCCTTTGTAATCCAGTTGTAGATTATGATAATAAATTATTCTGTAATTTTTTTAAAGCCATTATCATAGTTTTTTTTCATCTCATAAACAATATGTATTTACATACATCATCCTTAATTATTTTTTTCCAGCTCACCACAAAAAAAAATCTGCAAGTTCAATTATATTTTGACAACTCTCTCTGTAAACTTAGTACAATACCCTACAGTCCATTGAATGTGATTATTCTAGAGGAACTGTAATTCTGTAAAGGATGATATTGAAAATGCATTAGAATAGAGCTAATTTCATGCTATAATCTGATGAAGACTCAGCTCTCGGGTACCATATAAGTGGTGCTCAATGGTCACACAAATAAAATAAGAATTATATTAGGCGTGTCACGGCACATATAATTATATATATCAAGAAGAATGGATAAATAAGAATGATATTAGACGTGTTCCTGGTGATGTGTGGCACGGTATATGATATTATAATCATATATAGTAATAAAAAATGGATAAATAGGAATAATGATAAGGCGTGTCACGGCACATATAATCATAGATATTAACAAAAAAAAAAAGGATAATAATTGATAAGAGGTTAGTGAACAGCAGCAAAGCCTTCTGCCGGTAGTGACGTAGTCTGTCACATGACCTTCCCCACCACCTGGCCAACCCACCATCATCATAACATCTGTCTACTCAGACACATACACAATAACCAACACTCATTTTTACCACAATATGTAGGTGTCCAGTCAGATTTAATTAACGAGTGAGGGTGGTGATCCTCTGTAGTATCTGTACAAAAGGTTACACAGATAAAAATTAAGATGGCGCTAAGGAAAGTGAAGGGAAATCTGGAGCGAATGTTCGATAAGAATTTGACAGATCTGGTCCGGGGGATTCGCAACAATAAGGAGACAGAGGTGAGGACGTTAATTATTTGTTTGTTACTTGTTTAGAGGATATTCTAGGCCCCACTCCACTAGCTGGGCCTCACTCAATATTATTAAAACATAATAATCACTTATAATGCTCATCATCCACGTAACACTCTGCTAACAAATGAGTTTTCAATCATTAAAAAAAATTGTCATTTTCATTGCTTAGGATATTTAATGGCAATCCAATAAAGAAATCTTAATTAGTGCACACATTTCAACCCATTGCCAGATTGCTGCTCGGCTCATTTAACCTCTTGTGTTGTACTATTCCTGAGTTTCATAAGAGTTATTTACTTGAAAACCTCATTCAACTTCTCCCTGGTCGACTGAGACACACAATCAGATTAATCACAAGAGGAAGAGGAAACTCAAACTTACTTACTTTGTTGTATTTTACCCTGCAAGTGTACAGTTAAGGTAAAGCTTCCAAGCTTTATTTAATCGGAATATTTTTACAAGTTGCCACAACTCCATTTCGAAAATTTAACTATTACCAGTGTTTATATTTCACTATTACAAACAACTTTTCTATATACCATTTCTTCTGCAAATGCTGCATAACAGTAGTTACCTCTTATAGTTAGGTCCCGGTAGTGTGTCCCAGTCCAGATTAGGTTAGGTTAGGTCCCGGTAGTGTGTCCCAGTCCAGATTAAGTTAGGTTAGGTCCCGGTAGTGTGTCCCAGTCCAGATTAGGTTAGGTCAGGTCAGGTGAGGTCTGACTAATTTCTACTGTATATTTTTTTCTGCTTAGGTCCCGGTAGTCTGCCCAGGTTAGGTCCCGGTAGTCTGCCCAGGTTAGGTCCTGGTAGTCTGCCCTGGTTAGGTCCCGGTAGTCTGCCCTGGTTAGGTCCCAGTAGTCACACTAAATCCTTCTAGGAAATATATTTTTTTCCAGTGAAATCCTGTTGTGGCAACTTGTAAAAATTTACCCTTTTCCACTAAACATTAAAGGCAATGTGACATAATCTATCTCTGTATGGGTAGTCGCACCATAATCATCTTCTACTTACTACCAGTAGTGAAGATGTTAACACCTATTAAACATAAAAGGCAATGTGACATAATCCTTCCTTGTATGGGTAGTGAAGATGTGTCAGTAATCATTTACTTACTACTAGTAGTGAAGATGTTAACACTACTAATCATAAAAGGCAATGTGACAATCCTTCCATGTATTGGTAGTGAAGATGTCACACCATAAACATCTACTTACTACCAGTAGTGAAGATGTTAACACTACTAAACATACTGTGACCATCCTTCCGTGTAAGGGTAGTGAAGATGTCACACCGGAACACAATCCATTAAAGCATCTTAATTAGTGCACACATTTCAATCCATTGTCAGATTGCTGCTCGGCTCATTTAACATCTGAGTTGTACTGTGCCTGAGTTTCATAGAGTTATTTACTTGAAAACCTCTTAAAAGATTCTTTAAATATTCCGGTTTTCCAAATTTCAATCCTCGAACTGTTAGAAGATATAATTATCTTGTGCACAATCCTCAGCATTATTGGTAACCAATGTAAGTCAACGAGATGGAAGACCTTTAATTTATCTTGCTGCTTTGTTCATGTACCATTTAACTCGGGGAATAAAAAATAAAGCTAGATTTTACACATTATTATGGCCATATGTAAAATTGAGTTAGTTTCAATAAGCAAAATATAGGCTTAATTATCTCTGTTTATTCTGTATGTTACTATTGGTTAACTCAGGGAGTAGAAATAAAAGAACTAGATTTTACAAATTATTTTGGATGTAGAATAAATTAAGTTTCAAATAAGGACAATACAAGCTTACTTATCTCTTACTTATGTTTGTTTTGTATATGTGTATAGTTAACTCAGGGAGTGAAATAAACAACTAAATGTTACACATCATTTTGGGTGTAAATAAATTGAGTTAATTTAATTAAGGACAATACAGACATATTTATCTATGTTTGTGTTATATATGTGTACCAGTTATTTATCTTTTTTAATTTACCAACCAATAAACAAGAAGACAAACATAAGTGAAAATATAACCTTCCATAATTATACAGAAGCTTTTCATTCCCAAGGGGTTAATTACAAGTGAAATGTCACTATCAATTAATGCAATAAGATAGCAATACTGTAGGCTATAATAATTATGCTGCAGGCAGTATGTTTGTACAGTACAGTACTGTACTTTCTCTAGGTCAAGGGATTATGCTGTTACTAAAAGTAACTCTACCTTTAATCTAATGTACAGTACTGTTAATATATTTTTGTTAAAGATGCCTTATCTTTTTTTTCCTTTTTTTCAGTCAAAGTACATATCACAATGTATGGAAGAAATAAAAACAGAGTTGCGGCAGGACAACCTGGCTGTCAAGGCCAATGCTGTCGCCAAGCTCACATATGTAAGTGTGTCTACTTTCCACTTGTCCATCCCCCTGGGGTAGGGGGCTAGGAATACCTTCCCAGTATCCCTGCTGTAGTAATAGGTGACTAAAATGGGCTTTTCCTTCTCCAATGTTTTTTTTTTTTTTTTCATCTGTTACATTTCTTGCTTACTGTTCCACCTCTCAGTTACCTTCTTCCTCGGGTGCCTTATGACCACTGTTGCAGCGCCTATTAGCAATCAATCGTAGAGCCCTAAAGATAATCACAGGCTGCACAGCCACCACATCTACACACCATCTTCACCATGAAACCAAAGTCATCAAGATCAAGGACCACCTTGACATGAGAGGCACACATACACTTGCCGCAGCCTCCACAAACCCACACCACCTACTAGCCTACACTACATGGTAGAACACCCACACATGCCAAGGAACATCAAAACAACACCCAGTACACGATACCATACACAAATACTATAATCTCTTACACCCTACCCACCCCAAACTAGTCTGCAGAAATATATCCATACTCAAATCACTCACCAGTCCATCCAAACACTCAAAAACAACTCTCAGCTGTTTGCACGACCTCCTGACATCCACCCATCTGAATCCTCCCTTCCCCATGAGGACAGAGTTCACCTGGCCAGGCTACAATGTGGCCACCACCCAGCCCTTCTGACATATCAGAATAAACTACATCAAGCTAATGTAGATGCCTGTCCAGGATGCAACACAGCACCCCATTCTCATGAACATATTATGGAAGACTGCAATGTACACAACTACACTCGCCAACAATCCAACATACACTCTCTCAGGGCACTGTGGGAAAGCCCAGTTCAGGCAATGGCCTTCCTCAAGGGCTTGGGGTTGCTGAGGAACTTCAGCAATGACAACTGCATGATATTAAAGTTTTTTATATAAGCAATGTATAATGCATTTGATTTGAAGATTTTTCTATTGTCACATTACATGGTCTTTTCATTTACTTTCAATTCAGCTTCAAATGCTGGGATACGACATCAGTTGGGCTGGCTTCAATATCATCGAAGTGATGAGCTCACCAAAGTTCACCTACAAGAGGATAGGTTACCTCTCTGCTTCTCAATGCTTCCACCAAGACACAGAGGTTTGTATACAGAAACTTAAATAAAGGACTTTCAGTGTAATATTTCAGTTCCGGAAAGTAGAAAATTATGTAAAATTGAAGAATCCAGTGACACTTCATCTGTGGTGCATCAGAGCAAGGTGTCAATGGTATTGATTGATGATGTATAATATTGTGTAGCCTCTTACTTTACCACATTACTGTAACTGGAGTAGTGTGCATTTGAGCATTTATCAAGGAATGCCAAGCCAACAGATATTACTGTAGGGTATAATATTTGGTGACTTGTATTCATATTGAAATAATAATGTTTCTTGTAATTAATTTTAGGTTCTGATGCTGACAACCAACATGATCAGGAAAGACTTGAACAGCCACAACATGTATGACTCTGGAACTGCACTGACTGGCCTGGCCTGTTTCATCAATGGAGACTTAGCTAGGGATCTAGCTAATGATGTCATGACATTGGTAAGCCTCACAGTTTACTCATTTTTAGTATTATTCTTATGACTTGAATAATGGCATTATGGTAAAATGTCATAACCTTTTATAGTTACTGAAATTTAATTGTATGTCATAACCTGTCATGTCATTAACTTTATGTAGCATAGAAGTACTGTATCTTGGTGTTAATTAATTATACTTAGTATGCACTTATTTACACTGGTGTTAAATAACGATAATTAGTATGCACTTATATACTTGCTCCCCAAATCAAAACATGATCTGCACAGTTGAAGATATACTCCCACTTATTAAATCTGCTCCCTGAATAAAACATTTCTTCACAGCTGGCATCCACCAAGCCATACCTTAGGAAGAAGGCGGTTCTACTCCTGTATAAAGTGTTCCTAAAGTTCCCTGAGGCACTGCGGCCGGCCTTCCCCCGCCTTAAGGAGAAGCTGGAGGATCCTGACCCCGGCGTCCAGTCTGCTGCTGTCAATGTCATCTGTGAACTGGCCCGCAAGAACCCCAAGAACTACCTCAGCCTCGCTCCAGTCTTCTTCAAGCTCATGACATCGTCTACTAACAATTGGATGCTCATCAAAATAATAAAATTGGTGAGTATTTTTTTCCCTGTGTGGGGTTGAAAAAGTAGGTGATGTGAGTAGTAGAAGTAACTATATCATACTTAAAATGATAAAATACTGGATGATGTTTGCAATAAATACTTTCTTTCCTGAAAAGTAATACAGTTTTAAGGAGTCCTAAAAACAGCATTATCTCCTTTACTACATGGAAGGGGCAATTTAAGGTAATAAATTTGAGACGACATAATTACCAGAGATTTTAGTGTTGTCCAGGATTATACAGAGTTTAATCTAATAAAGAATGTAGCTATTTGTAATGATAGCTGCCAGTACAATACTCAGGCACACCCCATGCAACTCATAAATATTGAATACGTTGCTAGTCCATTGGTCATAAATTTCATATAATTTTAGCATAATGTAGTGATAGGAGTGTACTGAAGGAAATGCCTTCATGACCATCAAGAAATTAGAATATCTCTATTTGAAAAGACTGGAAAGCTCTTTGCTGATTCATGCAATCGTTTATTTTTTTATTTTTTTTCCGAAGGTTATAATTAGCCATTGTTTTGATCACATTGACACTTATACTTAAAAGTGTATAATTTATAACCTGATGAAGTAATTTCAGTTTGGGGTGCTCACCGATCTTGAGCCTAAGCTTGGACGCAGACTGAGTGAACCATTAATTGAGATCATTTGCAGGTACTCCACACCAGTTGCTTCTGTGGTCTTCAGTTGATGCTTTGTATTATGTATAATGTAACTTCTAACTAGAGAGATTTGGTACAGGGACCCGCAATTCCCATAGTTGTTTGCTGGACTTTGTAGTAGCATTTGCTTGCCATGCCAAAAACATTGAAGTGAGTGGTAAGACTATGAAATGGATTGTGTTTTTATGTTGATCAAACCAATATTAAGGGTTGGATGTGACAAAAAGTATTATTGTCTCTGTATTTTACCTTGTTGGGAAACTGTACCATTAGGTTCTTCTATACTCTGTACTGTAATTTTAATGACGGAAATCTGTTCCATACATCCTCTACCCCTTGCAAAGCCGTCATACTCCTTACTCCTTAGTTATCATGCTCTTAGTTACTTCAAATCAATATCTGTCAGAACATTCTTTATGTTTGCACGGACAGTAGGATTTATCCTAGTTCTTTTGTTTACATCTTTTCGCTCACTAATCTTTGACAGCCTCTATCAACATATAATAATTTTCTCAGAGTTCCTTTCATTCACCCAAAGCAACCATTTTTGTCACTTTACCACCACCACCACACTATGACACTTAGGACTTTGGCTTCTCTACACAGGTATTTGGCATTCTTAGCCAAACTGTTCCTTGTATTCTTTCCATATGCCATAGAAATCCTTCATCACTCAACGAGTTCGTTCTCCACAGTACTGTACTCGCATATTCCCCCATTATTACTAACCCCTATGAAATAGGAGAGACATCTGCATCATTGCCTATCATAGTTATAAGTAGCTTTTGCCTTGGACTCGTATACCATTAATTTAGAATGTACTGTATCACAAGCAGTTATTTGATTTGATTAGTAGAAGTTTGAGTGTTCATTAAAAATTCTTATTGTACAGTTAGACCTTTATATGTATTGACAATTTTTACCACAGCTATACTGTACATGAATTTTCAGTGTAATCAGGTGAAAATATGTATACAATAATTTGGGCTTCCTGTATTTAGCCATTATTGTAGACTGGTGGTTGATTGGTAACTGGCATAAGTAGTGTCCATTGTAGAATTTCTCTTTTGCGACAGTTTGGTGCCCTGACCCCGCTAGAGCCCAGGCTAGGCAAGAAGCTGATAGAACCACTCACAAACCTCATCCATAGGTAAATATATTGTTAGAATATTTGTGAAGCTCGATGGAGAGTAGTGCTTTCCACTTTTGCAGTTCCAGTAGTCCCAACTCAGTTAGTCCTTGTGGGTGTCCGTCTTAATCATGATAATGTTGCTAATAATAATAATCATATTAATTTTAATTTAAAACAAGGAATTCTATTAATGCATTTATATTTATTGTACTGTATTTCTTTACCAATTATAATCAACATGTAGCTAATCTGATTTATTTGTTATGTCAGCATTGATGGTAATAGACTGTTTTCCACAGCACATCTGCCATGTCCCTGCTGTATGAGTGTATCAACACCGTCATTGCTGGTATGTCCTGGTGTAGCTTTGTTCTTGACATTGCAATTCTATTGATTGTACAGTATTTATTGTTATCCTAGATTTACAAGATTTAATTAAACATCCCAAGTAGGACATTAATTGAATTCAAGATTAGAAGAAAGCCTGGCAACCATGCATAATTTTTATAAAATACTTCAGAAATCTGTCTTTCAGTTAAAAGTTGATAGAATTCCCCCTCAAGTGGAGTGAAACATCTGTGGAGGACTGTACGGTGTTGATGTACTTGAGAATTTTATGTCCATGAAAGTGAGAGTGCCTATGAATGTGGCCAACTTAACTGGGGATTCATTCAGCTTAACTCCTTAACTTATCATTGTGTTGCAGGTGTTGTCTTATTATGTTGATGTGTTTACTGACATGGTTTTTTTCTTTTTTTCTCCCCATGAACGCTCACAGTGCTCATTTCTATTTCTTCAGGGATGCCAAACCACAACGCCTCCATACAGGTACAATGATGTTGTGTCCTACGTGTTCTTAAGTTATGCTAGAAAGCCAGAAAATTACAATATCCTTACATGCCTCAGGATAAGCATTTATAATGCAATGTATTGTTGTGTAGTATGTATATACTGTATTTATAACCTACTGAATACAGTAATTATTAGTTATCAGAGAAATTGCAGCTGATCATAATTATAATAAGATTGACGTGATATGAGTGTATGACCACAGACATTCTTACTCATCCTTGGAATTGTTACTTTCTGGTTTTCATCCACTTTGTTGTAGATGCATGTGCTGATGTTTATATGTGAATTATTATCCTTGTAGATTCAAAATAGAAATTAGAAATGATGGCAATGTATTATATACAAATTTTCACCATAAAAAATGATGGGATTCTAAATACAGGTCTCCCTCACTATACAATGCATCACTATACGATATTTCGCGTATACGATTTAACTACATTGATACCCTTGGCTCTTTAAACGATCATTTTCACTCGCATTTACGATCTCCCGCTGCGCAAGGTTACTATCATTTGTTTGAGCGAGCGATGACAGCGCCACCCAAGCGTAGCGACGATTGGAAGAACTGCGTCGTCTGCGTGTTTTGAACTGTTTTCCCTTGTCTCCTTCAGTCAAGCTCCCGCTGCTACCATTATCATACTGCCCATCTCTTATTATCGAGTGATTCATTCGTCTCGTTATGGCTTCTAAGCGACCTGCAAGCACTTCTCCTAGTGATGTAAAGCCGAAAAAAGCAAGGAAGAACTTGAGCTTGCAGTCTAAGCTGGACATAATAAAACGGCATGTCTGATAATGACGAGTGAATGTTTTCTGTGTGCGAGGACGAGTGTATGTTTTCGGTGTGTCTGCCACTGTCTGGGCCATCCCGCTCTCCATCCACTGTGGCAACACTGTCTACCTCCCCTCCCGTGCCATCCACCCTCAGGCGCCACACTGTCTAGCCTTCTCGTTCTCCACTACACCCTCGCTATCTCCCGACTCTCCCCTATCCATGCTGTCAGATGATGACAAGTGAATGTTCTTTGTGTGCCTGGGCCTAATTTCACAAATTACAATACCGATATACTTAACTGTAAGTTAAATAAAGTGATTAACTGTTCTTAACATTGTTTATGTTACCATTAGTTATGTATTATGGTAGTAAATAGTGATGTTATGGTCATAATATACGAGTCTTGGAACATAACCCTATTTATCCCATTAAACCTTAAGCTCGTTATACGATTGGGTTTTGAAGAACCTAACCCAATCGTATGGTGAGGGAGACCTGTATGCAGGAGTAAGTCAAACATGTCTTTCTATAAATATGCTTGGTGTGAGGAGTAAATTTGTTTAATACCTGCATGTTAATTATTTCTTTATTTATTTTAACTTTTTATTCTGCAATTTATTGCTTATTCATTTACTTGTGATGATGACAATTGGGGAGAGCAAGGCGTGCATCATGAGAAATTTGATATGATCAAGGAGTACTTTGCATACTGTTTTATATTGTCCCCACTCAGCTTTTTCTGTTTACTGATTTCTGATTTTTTTCCAATGTGATTTACCATATATCCATATGGTCCCTGTGCCTGGGAATAGTGTTTGATTGGTGTTATTGTACATAATTAAGTAATTTGTTTTTGTAAATCCTCAGAACAAGGTAATAAACCAGTGATTGGAGGGAGTGTCATAAATAGAGTATATATATACAGTTAAACCTCGTTATTTCGGACCCCGTTATAACGGATTTCGGTTATAATGGACACAATCCGCTGGAGATTTTATTTTTTCTGAATTTTGGTTTCTCTATTTTTTTCTATTATATTTTTTTACATTATACAGTAGGTATATTATTTACACATCATTACATACCTATTTATGTATATACTGTATACAGTTGACTCTCGAATAAATCCGAGGAGTTCTTATACAAAATGAGTGAAATCATTATGAACATGTCACGAAATTATATCACTGTCGTCTGCGAAGCGTGTGTGTGTGTGTGTGTGTTTCCACCACTTCTCCCTCGCTCCTTCCCCCCCTTACCCTCAGTCTCCATTCACCCTAGCCCAAGGTCAAGGGAATTATAGGCCTAACATGGGTTGTCACCTTGTGTTTGACTCGCTCGTTTTTAGTAATTTACGAGTTAATCACCAGCTTCATGTCAGGTGGTGCATTTACAAAATGGAAGGTCATATCCTTCCATATCAAGAAGGAAGGTTTTTCTCGAACAGAGAAAGGAGAAGGAAACACCAGAGTGTGTGGTTGATAAAAGTAAACAAACGATATAACTCACTATCTCCCCTCTTTCCCCTACTCTCCCCCCTCTTCCCCCTACTCTCCCCCCTCTTCCCCCTACTCTCCCCCCTCTTCCCCCTACTCTCCCCCCTCTTCCCCCTACTCTCCCCCCTCTTCCCCCTACTCTCCCCCCTACCACCTCCACCACTACCACCTCCACCACTACCACACACACTATCTCCCCTCTTCCCCCTACCACCTCCACCACTACCACACACACTATATCCCCTCTTCCCCCTACTCTCCCCCCTACCACCTCCACCACCAAGGATGTCCCACACTCATTTCACTCATTACTCAAAATTGCGTTATTCGAGAGTCGACTGTATCTATATTTTGTGGTAATTTTTGTACATACATTTTTTTTTTTTCGTACCCCTCGTAAAAATTTGTCGCTACATGTATAACGGTCAAACCGCAATAACGGATACCCTCTCCCCCCTATTAGTCCGTTATAACGAGGTTTAACTGTATATATATTATAGTAAAAGTGGTGAATAATTATTGTGGTTAGTGTGATGGGTTTGTCTCTGTGCCCTTTACTGTGCCTGTATGGAGTAATTCTACAGAGTCGAGGATTGTCGCATGCTGAGAACTGCATTGGTGAAGTATAAATATGTACATTATCATTAATTTTTTATGCATATTCTGCTAAGCCAACCTATATCTAGCTCAGTTTACTTAGCTGTCTGTCACACTTGATGCTGCATGGCAATTTTGAATAGCTCGTTTTGTTTCACTTCGTAAGTTTAGGAGATGTGAGACTGAATAATCTCCAGCATCATTGAGTCGGTTTGTTAGTAGGCCAACTTTTATTCTTTTTTTTCTAGTTTTATACTTTTAGATTTAAAGAGAATACAGTATTACACTAACCTTGTTTGGGATTTATTCCCTTAGAGCTAATATGTTTTCTATTTTTGTTGCTGTATGAGTTTGGCATATTGTTTATGCATCCATAATGAGAAGATCTTGGAATTGTCACATGGAATCTCAAAATTGTGTAGTTAATCTGACTTTATACATCTTTTACAGCTGTGTGTTCAGAAGCTGAGAATTCTCATAGAAGATTCTGATCAGAACTGTAAGTACCGGTACTGTATATTGATATAATAATACAACTATACAAAAGTTTCTTGTATAATGCCCTTGTACAATTTAGTGTCTCTAAGTTAAAGTGGATGCTCGAGGTTTATGTGCAGTTTGTCCAGTTCATGAGTCTTGTGCTAATCTCTGAATATCTCTTCTTCACATTTTTCTATACCTCAACCTCCGGACTGTAGGCTGTCAGAAGCCCGTAACTCTTATTAGCCCCAGAGATTCTTGAGTGTCGCACTAGATGAGACAGTGGAGCTTCAAGGTGTTGGTTGGTTCTTCCAAAGTATCATGTTAAGTGTTAAAAGATGATCTCGGTATGCAAGTGGAAGGGAACATAAGACCCTAACATACTGTAGGCTACTAAAGATTCAGTATTATATTTGCAAAACTTGTTTTCACTCTGGGTTATTTCTCAAGCCCACTGACGCCATCTTATACTGCAATGCACAACTTAATTCTTGAGCTACTGTGCAGTAGTTAAGTCAGCTGACTTTTTTTTTAACTTTGTTTTAGCGAACTTAGTACAGTAACGTACTTGTCTTTGTATCATGTGCAAAACATTACTGTACCTTATGTTAAAATTTTTTTCTTTCTTTTATAACAAATTGTCTTATTCCACATTGTCCAAGTGTTGTGAAAGTTGAGTCACCCCATACATGGGAAATGTACTCAAAGTAGGGGCAGATGAGACCCTATACAAAGACAGCAGCTTGTGAGAGTGAAATACTCACAGAAAGTGCAGAGCATGCCTAACCATATTTTCTTTCTTTCTTTTCCTTATTCTGGTTGAGCCTGAGCTCCCCATCCTTTAGCAGAAGGGTAGAGGAAACATGAATACTGTACTTGATAAGACTTTTGTGATTGGACACAAATGGAATCTTGACAAGCTCCTTATTCTTTCATATTTTCACATAAATTGGTTGAAGAATAAAGATTCAGTTTTGCTATTAGAAACTTAGGTATCTAGTGTACTATATTGGTCGAAGCATTGCAAAGTGTTTGTGAAAGAAATCAAGCCAGTGAAAATTTTGAAAGCTCAGAAATAAGGGTAACTTCTGTAAGTACAAAAAACAACAACAAATCCCTCATACTGTATAAGGAAGCGCATCACTAGTTATTAAATTTTTCATTTTAAATGAATTTCCCCAGTAGAAAAGATTTGTGAACTCGGGTATCCACTCTACAAATGCAGTACAGTACTGTACACTAATATCTGCATAACACTTTAGTTCATGGCTGCCATGTTATGGATCAGTGCATCGGACAGTACTGTAGATAGAGGGATATTGTAAACATATTTTGTTAATTTTATTTATTGAAGCTTTTGTGAATGCCTTCATCATCATTAATAATAATTTAGTTAAATAGTTGATAAAAGAAGTGTTTGGATTAACCAGGTACAGTGAAAGCTCTTTAATCTGGCACCAGTGGGACCGAGAACGTTCCGGATACGAGAAATTTCCGGATAAAATTACTGTATTCACAAATACAGTTAAATATCTATTTAACGGACCCCGATGCAACAGATTTCAGTAGGTACATCATTACATACCTATTTATGTATACAGTTAAACATCGTTATAACGGACTGATAAGGGGAGAGGGTGTCCGTTATAGCCGTTTGACCGTTATAGCGACGAATTTTTACGAGGGGTACGAAAAAAAAAAAAAAGTGTATGTACAAAAATTAACACAAAATACAGATATATCTACATAAATAGGTATGTAGTGATGTGTAAATAATGTACCAAAATGTTATTTACCTTGTGTGGTAGAGATGAGCATGCGTGGTAGTGGTGGAGGTGGTAGGGATAAGGGGGAAGATAACGCAATATTGATTGTTTACATTTTATTAGCCATACTGTACTCTGGTGTTTCCTTCTCCTTTATCTATTCGAGAAACATCTTTCTTTCTATCGAAGGATATGGCCTTCTGTTTTGTAAATGCACCACCTGGCATGACTGTTGAAGCTAGTGGTTAAATCGTTATTACTAAAACGAGATAGTCACACAAGTTGACAGGGCAGGATAGGCCTATATTCCCTTGACCTTGAGCTATAGGGTGAATTGAGACCGAGGATAGGGGGGGGAAGGAGCGCGGGAGAAGTGGTGGCTGGTGGCAACACACACACACACGCTTCACAGATGAGTGATATAATTTCCTGACATGTTCATTATGATTTCACTCGTTTTGTATAAGAACTCCTTGGATTTATTCGAGAGTCAACTGTATATATACATAAAATAGGTATGTAATGATGTGTAAATAATGTACCTACTGTATAATGTAAAAAATATATGGTAATAGAAAAAAAATAGAGAAACCAAAATTCAGACAAAATAAAAAAAATCTCCAACGGATTGTGTCCGTTGTATCTGAAATCCGTTGTAGCGGGGTCCGATATATCAAGGTTTAACTGTATATACAGTTGACTCTCAAATAAATCCGAGGAGTTCTTATACATAACGAGCAAAATGATAATAAACATGTCACGAAATTATATCACTGTCATCTGTGAAGTGTGTGTGTGTTGTGTTCCCACCACTTCTCCCGCACTCCTTCCCCCTCTACCCTCGGTCTCCATTCACCCTAGCCCAAGGTCAAGGGAATATACTGTAGGCCTAGCCTGCCTTGTCACCTTGTGTATGACTCGCTCGTTTTTAGTAATTACGAGTTAACCACCAGCTTCAACAGTCATGCCAGGTGGTGCATTTACAAAATGGAAGGCCATATCAAGAAGGAAGGTTTTTCTCGAACAGAGAAAGAAGGAAATGCCAGAATATGCTCAATAAAATATAAACAAACTATATCACGCTATCTCCCCCCTTCCCCCTACTCTCCCCCCTTCTCCCTACTCTCCCCCTTCCCCCTACTCTCCCCCCTTCCCCCTACTCTCCCCCCTTCCCCCTACTCTCCCCCCTTCCCCCTACTCTCCCCCCTTCCCCCTACTCTCCCCCCTTCCCCCTACTCTCCCCCTACCACCACCACGACCACACATGCCGACGACTCATTTCAGTCATGAGTCGTCTGCGAAAACCTTAATACAAATTGTTATATGCATTTAATATGCTTAATACAAATTGTAATACTGTATTTACATTTGTAAAGTAACAGTACAGTACACTTCTCTTCACTTTTAACACTCGTCACTCCCTCTTCACTCTGCACCCTGAGCGGGTGAGCGTGGCAGCTCTTTTTTATGAAAAAAATGCCGGATATGGGAAGTTTTCGGTTAACAGAATGCCGGATAAAAGAGCTTTCACTATATTTTGATTGTAGTGTATGTAAGTTTTGTCTTACTGAACTTGATTTTTTTAATTATAGCCTTGTACAGTAATTTGCACTGCATTATCTACATCAAATGAAAGCTGTTGTAGAGCAGTTTGTTATACCAAGAACTTGTAGTTGTTTTAGTAGACTTTCTTGATATCCAATTTATATAGAGTAGATACAAGGATTCTAGTACTGGAGAAGGATAGACAGCTCAATGTTATTTTTGTGTTGTCACTCTGGCTGGCTTTGATGGTGGCGCCTCTAGTGGCCAAAAGGAATCAGCACTCCAGCTCCCGCCTGCTTCCCATTATCCTGATTAAATTTTAAATAGGATTTTCTTTACTTGTAATGCTCAGGACCTTTGATACTTGTTATTTGGCTATAGAATGAATAATTTTATTCATTATGGTCAAATTACACAAGTTACGATAATACCTACAACAAAGCCTGAATATATTGCTAAAAAAAATACCATTTACATACAGTAACTCCAATGCGTGATGATTCTTACCTGTTTTAGACCACTACAATTATGTTTCTCAACAATATTTTGATCTACTAGTACCAAGAAAAAGATATGCATATAGTTTATTCTTAAAACTATAAAGCAATGAGCTATAAGTACTATACAACATTGTTAACCCCACCACCTCTATGTGAGAGCATTTTTGCTTCTTATACTCTAGCTTGCTGTGAGGACAAGACAGTTATCTTTACATGTGCCTATTCGCCGCTAGGGGTGTCTGCTGTACCGTGACAACCAAAACTCCCATAAGAGTGGTCTATCCTTCTCCAGTACTAGAATATGGACATTTGTTTTAATGAACATCACAGATATTTTGTGAAAGATTACAGTGCTTGGCTTTTATTTTTCTCTTTCAAAGATGTACAGATATTGTGCTATTTTTGAAGAAGGAATTGTGTAGTTATTAAATATTTTTTATGTAGTTATAGCCATACATTAGCTCAGTGTTTGGATAGAGATATATAGTGTTATCAAAGTGAGACCCAATTACAAGTTCCAGTATCTCTGTGAGCATCCACATCCTAGCCAGATCATTATGTACTCTGGCAGTCCATCCACAATCCCTAGCCCACCTGAGTTGAAGCCGGAGATCTGGACCAAGTTGTTTCTAGAAAACAACTCGCCCAAAGCCCCCATAGGTTAAAAAAGTGTGTGGTCTTGTGATGGTTTGAGTTGGCTGTCATCCAGAAACCGCCTGCTTCAAATCTCAGGCTTCATCTCAGGTGGGCTAGGGATTTTGGATTGTGAGTGTATATGCTAAAATTTAAATGCTATGCCTACCATATCATACAGTAGAGCTGGGTATAGGGTCAGTGCATCATTCAGGGTAACTACTCTTACCTTCCATCTGTGTTACATTACAGAAAGAAGTTATTTTACCAACCATCCCTATTAGGGTGAATGAGTACTATTATCAACTCATGTCAGTTACCCTTGACAAGATTCTTACCTTTGATATTTTGAGCCATCAGCCTCACAGTCAGCTACGATAACCATATATATGCCCATTGCAGTGATAAATTACATTTCACTGTCAGCCATTGAAAATAAGTAAAATAGGGGTAAGTGGACATCATTGTACAGACCTAAACTGGAACTTTGTTTGATGGGCTGAAAGGGACTCTGAGTTAACTGTACCATCTCTTCCATTATTGTTTGTATTATCACATTGATATTATTTTACCCAACCTTGCTACTATTTTTTTCATGTGAAAAATAGTAACTTTGCTGTTGAAAATTATGAGCAATTTTACCTGACATCAGTTTCATTAAAAAGAAGCACAGCAGTACAGGTACATGAAATATGTTCATAATATTTTTTAAGGTTTACACAAGCTCATAGGATGAAATGTTATGAATAGACTGTGAAATTCATTAATTGACTTTCATTGTTCAGTTTTTTTGCTAACATTTCTAAATGGTATCAATATTAGGTATATAAAATACAGTATTGAGAATCATGTGGCAATAGCAAAACTAGAATTGAGAAAGGTATGATGAAAAAAAAAAAACCTAGTATAATGGAATAAACAAAATCTCAAACTGAGGTTGCTATTTGTTGACAGAAAGAGTGTATGAAAGTGAAAAGATGCTTCAAGATAATGTTATTTATGATATGGAAGAGAATACCTGAATGTATTTTGGAGAGATCTTGTAAAGGAGGACTTGTGATCCAGACATCACATACTAACCTGTGAAATAAATTTAGGTCAGTACCAATACCCAGGGTTGATATAAATAAATGATTATGATCCTCATTTTATTCATGAAAAATTATGAAATACAGACAGATCCTCTTGAAAATTATTCTCCCCCGAAAGGAACTTTTCATGTTACACATTTAAATGTACAATCACTCAAAAAAAAGTTTTCTCTGGTGAGGTTCAATGGATATGGAGACAATTGATAGAGAGAGTGTTGTCTCGAGTGAGTTTTCCATATCTTCTTTCATAGTCACATCTTTATGCAACCAAAACATAAGGACACAATTTGGGCGATAGTATATTGCAAAACTTGAGTAGCCTACATGCTGCTTCACATGGTATACACAAGCAGTGCTCGCCTGTATATCTTCTCAAATTGTACACTAAAAATATAAGACCTGGGTGTTAACCATTTTATTTTGGTAGTGGCAGTGGTATAGTGGTTTTTACGCCCTGGTCTTGTACAGTATACGGAGTGTCTGGGTTTGAGCCCTTGGTAGGATACTGGCTTGAAAATGTGTGATTAAGAGTGAAAGTTGTGTATGTACAAAGAAGCCAAAGCTACCTTGATAATTCTCTTTACCTTTTGGAAGGGAATAGAGACTCAAAGACACTAATTGGTTGCATGAAATCCATAAGCAAAGTCCTCAAGTTTATAGTGTGTAATGTAATATTTTTTAAACCTACAGAACTGTATATATTTGTAAGCAACTTAGAGTAAGCTTAGTAATTGCTAAATGTTCCTTGTATAGATATAAATAAGATCCCCTAAAATTGTTTGATAAGTACTGTAATACACTTTACCTACCCCTGTGTGAATCAACCAATATATCACTTTTAATTGTAATTCATGTCTTAGAAGTTACATTACTACAGTAGCCTATGTAAGATATTTCAATTTTAGTCTGTAAAAATTAATTAAATAACATTTTTTTTCTCATACTTTATAGTAGATGCTCAGAAAGACAAAGTAGGTGTGTGTTAGATTTTTTTATTTGTTATTTTTAAGTGTATGGGTAAATTTGCATGCCAAACATTGTACATTGCTCTCTAATTTATACTGTATTTCATTGTAGTACAAAATAATCTTGATCATAAAGCCTGCATGAAGCAGTTTACTGAAGATAAAAATTATTTTTGAATTTATCACACTTTCAAGTAGTTCAGAAATATTGTCAGTGTATTTGCATTGCCCATACAGTAAACATGTGGTTTCCAAGTGTAGAGTGGTTATTTTTAAAGTGAATAGAGCATGATTGCAACAATTTTGGATATAAAGCCGTATATATTCCTGGTATTAAATACAGTTCGTTATGGATAAATGGCAGTACTTTTAGACTGCACTTATATTTTGCTTATCTAGTTGTTCTAGACTATACTTTTTTCTTAAATATTAGTTTATTAACCATCCTATTTGTCATCCTGTAATTTGTTACTTTCATTTTCCTGGTCCTAGCAGATTATGGGTATACATTCCCTGACTTGATTACAGTACTGGGTAGAAATTACCAGTAAGTCATACTTGTGTCATTCCTGGTTAATTTTCTGAGTCAAAGTATTATGTGTTTTTTTTTTTACATATTTGAGTCAGATTGCTATGCACTTCCATTGGTGGTGAAATATGATATATATATATAAAAATTGTTCCATCGGTCTGTCTACTGTTTTCTCGACAACTACTGAGGATTTCTAGCAGACTCTTGGCACAACCATAGAAATGACAGTGGGAAAACACAAAAATAATTTTAGAATTTTGAAATTCGAGCCGGCTAAACTGGCTCAAGAAGCAACCTAGTCGTCTAGTAGTTATATTTCTAGCCAAAGTTAAGCGAGATATTTTTGAGGGAAAGTATCAGGTTCACTAAACATATAATCTGCCATTGTGATTAAGGGCCAAATGGCAGCTACTACATGACACGAGAATGAAATTATTCGGTATCTTGTCTTTACAATCACTAATGGAATTTGAGTAAGGTTATATATTCACTTATGCTTGTTTATTACTTGTTTAAATGATGATTAGTGAACCAGATATTTAAAAAACTTAATGGCAAAATTTGATCAGACTTCTCAGTATGTATGATTGGGCATAAGGAGTCCTAGAAGTGATAAAAGTTTTTATTAGTAAGAATGAGAGTAAAATACTGTATAGGTTGGTAACATTATAGAGTTTGTGAAAATAGGCATCTTGGTCGAGTGCTCTTCAAATTTATTATACAGTATATAGATTTTTTTTTTTCCCTAGTTCTCCATGTCTTGATGCTAAGTAGAAATGACATAATTTTCTAGGGGAGTTATATTTTGATGTAAACTTTTTAACATGAAGTATGTGTGTGGAACAAATTAATTTGAGAGAGCGAATGGGAAAGGGAAGAGTAATAACTGAGAGTGCAGTGAATGTATGTCTAGGGATGAGATCACCTTGAAGCTAGGCTGACCTAGCTACCCCATAAAAGTTCCCAAGGGGGAGCAAATTGTATGAAGAATATTGTTTCGTAGTTTTAGATATGATTGTTTTGTTTTGATCTTAGATTAATTCATCCACCCATCCATTCATAGTGTTGTGGCACTCCTTCCTGAAAGTGACCTCTCACAGTACCGGTACTGATCATAAATGAGCCATACTGCTTCCCCACCCCAAGGAGAATAATAAAGGCCCCCATATACTATCAATCATGATTGCACAATCATGGCATTTGTGCAATCATATCCATAGTGTGTGGGTATGATTGAAGGATTGCACAAATAATTGAAAATGATCGAAGGTTTGATTTAGAACCGTCAATCCTGACGCTTGTACAATCATGAGTGATGGTGTGTGGCAATGATTGCGCAAACACGTCAGTCTTCTACTACCAGCCATAGCTGTAGAAAGTTGTCGTGGGTGAATTCATGCCTTTTCTTCAGCCACTCCTCCTTTTCCTTTTCTTCTTCGGTTCCATGCTCTCGAGGGCAAGGATAATGGCAATACAAGCAGCCTCCCTACTTATCCTGACTGGATGAACCACACACAACAACTGATGATTGCACAATCTCTTTACTAGTGTGTGGCCAAAACCAATGATTGAACTGTTTGCACAATCATTATTAATGGTGTATGGGGGCCATAATGATTGGGGCCAATACAGTACTGTACTGTATAACTATTCACTCCGGACTGAAGGGGATTTTGTGAAGTTTTGTGTACAGTCATGTGATGTGAAGGTGGATATTCTTTAGATGAGGTACAGCAAGCTCAACCCAATGTAACTTTACACCACATGTTCCTAAACCATGTGCTTATATAATTACACAACTGTATGTCAATACTAAACAGATATGCCTTAAAGCAATTGATAGTTGCCTCCTGCCCAATTTTGTAGTCGATATCATGACTTAAAAGTCTCTTCAGTACAGTGATGCATATATACATAATTCTATAGGTATTAGATAATCCCAAATATATTTCTTGATAGGTAATATTACAGTATCAAATCATAGGATGGCTAATAATTATTGTTCAATATTCAGTGTTCATATGAATATGCTTTTTGAATTGCTTACCAATTTTAAGAACTGTATACTCAGCAAATTATTATACCTGATGGTTCACACTGTAGACTACAGCTTAAGACGGAAGTTTGCGGTACAGTCTTAATTACCAATGCTTTGTTATGGGAGTTCAGAGTTTGAAAGTATCAACTGGTTTATCTATGTCAGTCAATGGGGAAAGTGTGTAAGAATAAGTGAGTGACTTTTACAGTTTCAGTTATTCCTTCAGAAAAATGAATCTACACTTTAGAACATTAGACCCAGAGAGAGAGGCATTGGCAGTGCTGACTGTTCCACTAAACTGCCCAAATTCATACCAGGCATTATAACTGGTTGATCTTCCAGTCTCATTAGTAATTCTTTGAAGACTATTTTTATTGTCGAATTTCGAGTGTTAAATCAAGAGTCAGAGTGGACCTGATGGAATGTGTGCTGGCTGTACTTGGCATGGATATTTGCAGGTAGTACTTTACTATCATTGCAGTCAGATTTTCTATTTTTTTGTCAATGGCATGGCATATACTGCTGTACAGTAAAATAATTAGAAATTGTAAATGTATTTTTACACATAAATATGATACTGATAAGCATTCTTTATCATTAAGTATTTTAGTGTTATTAGATTCAGTCAATGTTTAACATTTTTAAACTTTCTATGCCTGTGGTGTTTATGTGTGAAAGATGATGTGCAGTCATCTATGCAAAACAAAATTACAGCTCTGTTCACATTATCTCACTACAGTATTCTAACTATAGTACAGAGAGAAGAGCTTAATTTGCCTTTCTGGATGTCAAAACTAGTAAGTCTAAGTTTGAATGAAGCTGCTTCATTTTTAGTTCTGTTCTTTGTTGGTGTGAAATTGAAACTTGTAGCATGCCAGGTCAATGGGGCATTAGACAGCTCACTTACCAACATATGTAGATCAGGGAATTGTGAAGAGGGCTGTTTTTAACTCTATATGTTCTTGAGGAATTGTTAGGAGTTTGTGTGGACAAAGTGTTATACTGTACTGGAAATATCAGTATTCCTTGCTATACAAACCTACACGTAAAAAATTGTATACCGTAGTTTATTGAATGCTGTTGCTGCTCCTCTTCCAGTTGGCTTATTACTGGTGGAGATGAATTCTGTTTTTGTCCATTGGCTTTCATTATATCATAGTTATGAAAGAAAAAATTATACTGTAGTCTTGCTAATGTTCAACTCATTAATTTCATATCGAATCAATTTCTTGTATGTACAGTACATGGCAAGGATTACCTCAGCTTACTTTGGTTAACTAATTTAATCTCTTTTGCTACATGCATTTTTAAAATATATAACTTGTATTTTTTATATTATAAACATAATATTGATGAATTGCTGATATTTTTGGAATATGGATTGTTACCATGATATTGCTTTTAGTAAGGAATAAGTGGATTGAGATTGTATTCAAAGTAAATAAATTATGCAGTGACAGCTAAATTAGCTGTCCATGACTGTTATTGACAAAGAGGTGTGTGTGGGGATGGTACAGTGAGCTCAGATGTAGGTAACAGATGTAGAAGTAGGATCATTTGCCATCACAGAGAATTTAGTCTCATAGAATAGGAATGAAAATGACCATAGAATTAATTATTTTTTCTCAACATAATTTGTGGTAAAAGAAACACCATTTACTATTTAACATCTTTGCACCTTGTTGAAAACAAAGAAGAGGAAAAACAGTTATACACCAGTAAACACCACCACCCTGTGAAAATATCAAGATACTTATGATGTAATTTGCCACTTTTATATGGAATTGAAATGAAGCCAAATGGAGATTTAGGTATTTTACTTGAATTGGCAATTTTTTTAAAATTCCAACAGACTACTTGCATAGTATAGTGCAGCATTATTGGTTATATCATGAACTGGAAGCTAACTGGTAATTGTAATATATTGTAATGGGAATGATGACTTATATATGACCATCAATGTATGTCAAATTAATGGTGACATTATTTTTGTCTGTGTTGTAGAGCTTGTTAATTCTTAAGCTGTGAACTAATCAGATGTGAAAAACTTACAATGGTGCTTTAAAGTTTCCGCCTTCACATTCTAGACTACTTATTATTTTGTGAGAGTTCCATGGAGATTCTGTGGATTAGGAACAGTTATACAGTATATTAGTGTGAAGGACTGGTAACATATTTATGCCCCTGTAGTGAGGAACCTCTTTTTATTAGAAAATATTAACTAGATTAAGTCTGTTGTCATTATTGCATATTTTTGCCTGGCACTAAAAATGTTTTTATCATTATATTGTGTTTTCTCACCACAACAGTAAAGTACCTGGGTTTGCTGGCAATGTCAAAGATTCTGAAGACCCACCCTAAGTCAGTCCAAGCCCACAAGGACCTGGTTCTGCAGTGCCTCGATGACAAGGACGAGTCCATACGCCTCCGTGCCCTTGATCTGCTCTATGGCATGGTGAGATTTGCTGCTCTTTATCCCTGTTTTGCTGTAAAAGGTGACTAAATGGGGCTTTCATTTCTCCAACTGTCCCTTTTGACATCTGTTACCTTTTGGGCTTCTGTCCTACCTCTCAATCACCATCCTAGGGCGCCATACGACCTTGCTGTTGTGGCGTCTAATATCAGTCAGTCCCTGCTTTGCTGTATTTTCAATTTTCATATCAGTTCAGGGGTAGCTGGTTTGTGCATGGAAGAAAACATTACCTATGCACCACTTCGAGCCAAGTTCAATCCTTTAAAGGCTACAAAGTTCTCAGGTATTTCAGAGTAGAGCTTGTATTTGCAACTTTGTTTCTCCCACACTATCCCTAGTGTGAATTGTTGGGCCATAAGGAAAAAACTTGTGGGATGTATGACAACTGTGAATCTGTATTATGGTCCTTTTAATCATATGAAAAAGGAAAAATCTAGGAAAAGAAGGTACTTTATAGTAAGTGATTGTGTAAGACAACGGAGTATTAATGGGTGAAGCAAAAACTTATGCAAGATTGGCAGGAGTGTAAGAGATTGTTTGGAGCAGTGTCTGTTGTGGCTGGCATATAAACTGATGAGTTATTATTCATTTGTCAGGTGACCAAGAAGACAGTGATGGAGATTGTGCGACGCCTGATGAACCACATGGACCGAGCTGAGGGAACCATGTACAGAGATGAATTACTCCAAAAAATCATACTCATTTGCTCACAGAACAATTTCCAGTATATTACAAACTTTGAATGGTAAGACAAGGATGATAGCCTGATACAGTAATGTGTTGTTAAGAGATTAGGTATTTTATAGGATGAAAAAAAAAATAATACAGATGTTTCTGTATGTATGATTTTAAAGGTAAAAGTAAATTTTTTTGGAAATTACTTTGTACAGTGTTCGTTATAGGCATATTAATATTTTAAACCGTATTGTATTTGTCAGGTATATCAGTGTGCTGGTGGAGCTGTGTCGGATGGAAGGGACACAACATGGGGGTCTCATTGCTAACCAGTTGATGGATGTTGCAATCCGAGTGGTGGCAGTGAGAGAGTTCACAGTAGGACAGATGGCGCTGCTGCTGGACAATGCTCACGTCATTGTGGGTCCGGCTGCGGCCCGCTCCTCCATCGCTGAAGTCCTCTATGCTGCCTCATGGATCTGTGGGGAATTTGCACAGTGAGTCTTTTATTCTCCTTACTCCTTACATTACTATAAGCATTGGACCAAAATTTTTAAATCAATAATCCATCAATCAACAGTACTCGACTGAAATTTATGATATCCATTTGCTGCTATTTGCTAGTATGATGTGGAATGTCCTTTTGTAATGGCAGTTAAACAATTAATAATTTTATTATATATGTTTGATTTATTGAATACTACAGTATTATAATTACAGGTAAGAACTTTGAATATGCTGTCTTTCTTAGGCAAAGAACTAAAAATCTTTTCTCTGAGGCTTCTGCTGTGGCTTATACCATGCTGAAGCTCTTTTGTAAGGTACAGTACAGTACAACAGAGAGGCATTAACTACATGGGTGGATGTACAATCCTTTACATTTTTCAGGTTGTTGGCAAACCCAAAGGCGACTTTAGAATCCATGGTACGAGGGAAGGTGGTGTCACTACCAGGTCACATCCAGGCCACATATGTACACAATATGCTCAAGCTCTACACACACATAATTGCCACTGCTGAAGAAGAGGATGATGCAGAAATGATACAAGAGGTAAACATAACAATATACAGTATATTGTACAGTACTGTATGTCGAAAGGGAAAGAGTATAATCTGTACAGTATATTATATACAGATTTTGATGTAATTGCTCATGCTAAGCTGGATGAAATCAGTGTTTCTTTTCACAAAGTCTGATTCTCTCATTGTCTGTCTTCAATGCCATTTTGTTCTTGCACATACAGAAATATGATTTCACACAGCTTCATTGCTTCACCACTTTGTCTTTCCCATCTATTTATTACATTGTGCAGTGAACTCAAGTGTTTACAATTTATTTATTTTTCATGCACACTCAACCCCCATCATGTCTTGACCCTTATATAGACTAAATGTATGTTGAAAAGAAGTGCCTGTACTGAGGTAGTCTTATGTTTGTCATAGCTTAAAAATTGGTAATCTTCAGTTCACTAACACTTATCCCCCCCAGGTAACCAACCTGCTGCTGGAGCGACTGCCAGTGTTTGTGTCATCTGGTGACCTGGAAGTGCAGGAGCGAGCTTCATGCATTGTGCAGATTGTGACATATGTACAGAAGTGCCACCAACATGGGGACAAGATTGGTCCTGAACTTTCTGCCCTCATGGCCGGGGAACTCAACCCAGTTGCACCCAAAGCTCAGAAGAAAGTTCCTTTGCCTGAAGGGTATGTCTTCTGTCTTCTCTAGCATCATCAAATCCATATTTTCCTCTTACTACCACTCTCTGGTATATTGATTTTCTTGCACAAGTATCACAAGAAAGACATTCTATTCTTGTATCTCCACACACTATTTACATTAACAACAATGTACAGAGGCTGCATGAGGGAGTATTGATACCCACACAATTATATGGATGTGAAATATTGGTGTTTGGTGTTGTATGAATGACAAATCTAATGCTGACAAGTATGCATTGGTAGGAAAGTTGTGAGAAACTCTATTTGCCAAAGTAATTAAAAAAAAGTGTTCAGAGATCTTACTAACTGTTGTATGGTCTTAATAAATTTTATTGTAAAAATATAGAGAAATCTTTCAGTGGTAGATGACAAAATCAGAGTTATTATGTAGCATGAACCTTTACCCAGAATCTGGTACCTACCTAGATAGTAATATTATTCTGTAGTTCCTAGCCGTATTAATATACATATCCTCTTACAGTTTGGATCTGGATGCCTGGATCAATGACCCACCATCAGAAAGTGAAGATGAGGAGGATGAGGCGTACAAGAAGGAAATATTTGTCAAGCATGAAAGTACATCAAAGCATAAGAAGGAAAAGTATGAACCTACTGAAGAAGAACTACAAAAGGTACAATATTATACTCAATTGGTAGTTAAATTTTTGTGCATTATGGAAGAGGCAAGATATCTGTTTTTTACAGGTTACTGATTACTCTAAGCTCTCACACAACAAATTTAAACACTTTGTTAGTATTTAAGCAATGAAGGATATTACAGAAAGAAAGATTGTTTGATATACTCTTTATTATTTCTCTCGAGTGGGCTCAAAATTATGGCTTGTGATTGTACACTTCAGTAAAAAATAGTATCTGTAAACAGGATTCTGGTGGTTGTGAAAATAAGGTACCACTCTAATATTCACAAGCATTATTAGCATATTTTGTCCATTGTACTATGTTGCTGAAAACATACTGTATTCAAAGATACTTTTGACAACAAATACAGTAAACCCTCGCTAACTCAATCAATGTCGAGTTATCCGAAGATCCAAGATATCCAAGGGCTTAATCACATCCGAATTATTTACAAATGTCCGATCTGAGATATCCAATATTCGACTTACATGTACTGTATCTGATTTAGCGTGGGTTTACTGTACTCCTTTCTCAGTAAAATTTGGAAATTGGCTAATACTTGATAATTTTACTAGAAATAAGGCAAAAACATGGATATTGAATCCGCTTTCTGTATTCATGGATAGTTAGTATAATATCTTCCTTATTTTCTTTTCATATATCAAAACCATATGTTTTTTCAGTTACGTGAAGTAAGAAAGGCAGAACAGGCTAGCAACCCCTACTATGTCAAGAACTCTGCTGCCTCAGTACAAGGGTTCACACGGGTAGATCAAGAAGTTGCAGTTGAACCCATCTACCTCAATGTTCCCTTAAAGATACCAGGTGCGAGATTGTCCTCTCTGTTTAAGATTTTTTTACGCTGACGAATTTATAATTTATTGAGGGCTCAGCTGTGTGTGTGAATGTTCCTAATATAATAGTGAGCATGAAATATGGACAAGGGGTATAAAAACTTGTGTTGGCGCATTTCAGTTTGAGAAGAACTTTGGTATTAATTTGGTCAGTAATGAGATCACTAATTAAATCACAATTTGGAACTGCTCATTGGTATCCTGAAGGAAGTTAATATTTTTTTTTTGTAGCACTATATAGTTGGAAGATGAATGCAACCCATGGCTCAGAACAAATTGCCAGCATTCATTTATTCCTGTAGCACTCAGACTTTTATTTTTGTTGTTTTGTACTTGTCCTCAGGCATGACTTCAATGGATAAGTACCAGATGGTGGATGGCTGGCAGGAAAGCAACAAAAAGCGGCACAAGAAACACAAAAAGCGAAGTAAAAGAAAAGGTCCACACTCTAGCAGTGATGAGGTGGGTGCACTGGCCACTCAGTTTTAACTTGACAGGCCACGGAATAGCTCCTTGTATGAAGGTGAATTTGAATTCCTTTTGTGAGGGAAAACTGAGGATATTGTGGGCTTTAAAACCTTCTAAGGGTGGGCCTTATCAAGCGTGGCCGGCTCTCGCACTTACTATGTAAACTACACATTTTGATGGCTAATAGTGTGTAAACCACTTATGCTACATGAATAAATGATACATGATATTGAAGTACAGTTAAACCTCGTTATTTCGGACTAATAGGGGGGAGAGGGTGTCCGTTTTTGCGGTTTGACCGTTATAGCGACGAATTTTTACGAGGGGTACAAAAAAAAAAAAAAGTGTATGTACAAAAATTACCACAAAATATAGATACAGTTGACTCTCGAATAACGCAATTTTGAGTAATGACTGAAATGAGTCTGGGACATCCGTGGTGGTGGAGGTGGTAGGGTGGGAGAGTAGGGGGAAGAGGGGAGATAGTGTGTGTGGTAGTGGAGGTAGTAGGGGGAAGAGGGGAGATAGTGTGTGATATCGTTTGTTTACTTTTATCAACCACACACTCTGGTGTTTCCTTCTCCTTTCTCTGTTCGAGAAAAACCTTCCTTCTTGATATGGAAGGATATGACCTTCCGTTTTGTAAATGCACCACCTGACATGAAGCTGGTGATTAACTCGTAAATTACTAAAAATGAGCGAGTCAAACACAAGGTGACAACCCATGTTAGGCCTATATTCCCTTGACCTTGAGCTAGGGTGAATGGAGACTGAGGGTAGGGGGGGAAGGAGTGAGGGAGAAGTGGTGGCAACACACACACCTACGCTTCGCAGACGACAGTGATAGCATTTCGTGACATGTTCATAATGATTTCACTCATTTTGTATAAGAACTCCTCGGATTTATTTGCGAGTCAACTGTATATATACATAAATAGGTATGTAATGATGTGTAAATAATATACCTACTGTATAATGTAAACAATATAATAGAAAAAAATAGAGAAACAAAAATTCAGAAAAAAAATCTCCAGCAGATTTGTGTCCGTTATAACGATGTCCGAAATAACGAGGTTTAACTGTACAAACCTTTAGCCGACTCCTGATGTATTTGTGAAGACTGAATGGACATCTGTAGGATGGGTAGCCAGCTCAGAATGACCGCAACTTAAAATTCACTTTTACATTCCTTACTGTACATATCTAAGTATTTTTTCAAGTATGTTTTAGTCATAAAACTTGTCAGAATCACAATTTTCAACTCAACAATATGAAAGAAAACGCCACTGTCGTTTTTACATAAATATATGGTAATTAGCACAAAAGCAGTGCTGAAAATATGCTCACATGCTCACTGCTCTTCCCACACTGACTGCTAGTGGCTGACTTGACTTAGGGGAGTCCCTAGGCACACACACACCCTGTTGGGAGGCTAAACAAGTATGTCAGGTGCAAAACTTAAAAGCTGCGCAGTCGTTTTATGTCCTCTCCCGTGGTTACTCACACTTGGTGGTGTTGACTTATTTCTTCACCCTCTGTTAAGGGGTTAAAAAGGGAGTGAATGTGAGTGTTGATGTACAGTCCAGTAGACACAAATCTATACATTTGGCCACCACATCATTACAATATAAACAAAGTTATTTAGTGATTGTGTACTAACAAAAGTATTTAATTTTTTTTTCTTATGATGAGGACCAAGTATTAAACTGAGGATTTATTGCAGGAGGATGCGGGACCACAGGCACAAGTAGTGAATACAGACGTTGGGGAGATGCCAGAGGGAGCCCACCTCTCTGATGACAATGATGCTGATGACCGGCCTGACGATGACCCTCACAGGGCACTTGATATCAACTTAGATGAGTGAGTCTTGGGTTCATATGCAGTGGTTTTTCAAGTCATTCATCTGTTAGTCTGTTTAAAATCAACTGTTAGTAAGATGTTTACCTTCTGATATGTTGAGAATAGCAATCTAGGTACAGTCTGCCTCAGGAATTCATACACAGAGCATTGGTTAAAAGGGGTCTTCATTTTGCACATACTGTAGGCATTTTCTGCTGACTACCTGAAGTATTAACCATCTAGAATTACTAGAGAAGTTTGGTGTTAGGAAATTTATGTACCAAATTTTCTAGTAGTTACGAACCTTTGATGTCACAGTGGTGTATATGAATTCCTGAGGCCAACTGTACATGTTAGGTAATATTGTTGAAGACAGTCTTTATTTTTATTTTTTATTTGTTTTTATTTTTGGTAGGAGCACACATTTATAATAAGTCATAGGTTAGTTATTATTTTTATTTATTTATTTATTTATTTTTATTTTCAGACCTCTTGCTCCCAATGAAGTCTTACCAACAAGGTCTCACTATGAAGTAAAATCTCGGAGAAGATCAAGATCAGATGATAAAGAAAACATCTTGACAAATGAAGTTTCTCATAAGAAGAAATCAAGAAGTAAAAAGGATAAAAAGGAAAAAATTAAAAAATCAAAGAAGGAAGAGAGGAAAGTCAAGAAAAGTTCAAGAAAAGGTCAAGATAACCTCATTTTAGACTTGGAGGAAACTGTAGAAGATGCATCCAGGACAGATGACATTCCTATAGCAGCTAATCACATCAACGGCATATCTGAAGAAAACAGCACAGAGAAGGTAACAGTTATTCCCATTCTCATTTGAAGGTTAAGGGGAGATTCTCTTTTTGGTAAATTGAAGAGTTACTGATTCTTTCACCATTCACTTCCACACTGATTCACCTTTTCTCTCCACTATCATCACCTTGCTTTTACCTACATTTACCTTCAAACACCATTGCTTACATACTTCTGCAAAACTTACCACTAATCTTCCTAGCTCTCTATCACTACTAGCCAACAGTACTGCATCATCTGCATACATCAAGTTTGATAAGGATGATTTTTCTCCTCCTTGTAACAATTTCACACCCTTTTCCAATATTCGTATCTTAACCTCTTTCATCACTCCATCCATTTACACATTAAACAACCATGGTGACATCACACATCCTTGCATCATTTTAATTTTCATAAACATGTTCTATTTATTCAGCCAACAGATGATTTAGACTTCTGGTTGTCTAAGAGTGATTCAGTACCGCCAGCAACAGACGAGGTGGATGAGGTCAGAGCAACAGATACTGAATCTCCCATGGCAGCTGCAACTCCTGGCAATGAGGAGGTAGATATGCTGTTTGTGTACTCTAAAAGGCTGCAAGCACAGCTACTAGAATTGCCTGTTAGTGTTTCTAGCAGCTATCCCTTAGAGGGTTTCCCAGTGATGACCAAGTAAGCAAATCAGCATACAAAATTAATGAAGCATCAACTATCAGTACAGGATCTGCCTTGTGTTCCCTCATTCTTTGACTGTGAGTAGGGCAACTTGAAAATTATCTGCGTCTAATGTGGTTCAACACTGTCTTAACACATTTATCCATATCATTTTGTAGTACATTACTTCACTAGTTTCATCTCAGATAATTATACAGTATTACTGGAGTTGAGGACTTGTTTCCAGGAGTGTGTTTTATGATTGTACGGTATCAGGATACTTTAATCTCTTTTATCCAGTAAGGTATTTTATTTAAATAATTACTTAAGCCTGGCTACTAAATAACAATTTAACTCATCACTAGGTAAAACTCGGGTTGAAGTTAACCCTTAAAGACCTATCAACGCCTTAAGGCGTTAATAGAAATTTTGGCCTTAAAGCCGATTAACGCCTTTATTTAACAGCCCATAAATAACTGCATGGGCTACATATAGCCACAGCAGTGGTACCAAAGGGAAGCTGTAACCCTGGACTATTGTAATTGATCGGGATTGGCTTACTTCCCCCCCCCCCTTTGGTGTAGGTGGGTGTGGCCAAAGTACATTTACACCCACTGTGTGTTATCTGCAGCCAATAACATCACTCATACACTCCCTCTCCCTTGCCTCCCCTAGCCTCTCTCTGCCTCCCATAGATCTTATAGCCATTGGACATTAGTATAACACTTTCAAACACTGTACATGCATGTGTTAGTGTTATAACAGGTATGCACAGTTCTATGCAAAAATGACTTGTATGTTGCCTTTTCTGTTTATTTCAGTGCATTTATATACTGGTTTTACATACACAAACATGCAAGCACACATCGAGGTACACATACTCATGTATCTACGCATTATAAACATGTGTAACACATGCGTATGCCTTCGTATGTTATTTGGGGGGGTAACTCATATTATTTTCCGACTTTGGTGTGCTGCTGTACTCTAACCAGTGGAGATAGAAGACTTTTGTTTGCATATTCTGGTGTGTAAATTAAAGCTCTACAAACCTATAAGACTAAAACTAACCTTAGAGTAACTTTAAAAATCAGGTTGTATTTGCGGTTGTGGGTGAAGGCTGTTGTAATGAATTGCGGTTCTTAGGGGTTAATGCCTTGCACTGTATTTCTTTTACCAGAGGAAATCAAAGACTTCCAAGTCAAAAAAAGAGAAGAAAAATAAGAAGAACAAGGAAAAATCTGAGAAGAAGAGTAAGAAGAAGGTGAAGGATGAAGTGGAAGAGACAGTAAGCCGGAACCGAGAGGAGTATGAGGAAACTAATGGGACCGTGATGCAGGAGAGTGAGAGCCAGGCCATGTCCCAACCAGTGGTCAGACTGTTGGCTCAGGACTCGGTGTTGAAGTTGGTAAGTGGCAGGGAATTTGAGTGGAAGTACAAATGTGGCTTAGGACTGGAGTGAGGATGGGTAGTTTAAAGAAGGAAGACTATAACTAGTTGTATAATGGTGATCAAATATGGTAGCTTTTTTTTATGCAGTGATTGAGAGGATAGCCAATAAAGTAGTGAGAATATCTTGGCTAATAATGAAGAAATGCAGATGTGTGCTGTAAAAATTGTAACATCTTTAAATTAAAGCCTTCAGTTTTTAATGCAAATGTACAGTTGGCTTTTTCACTTCTTTGGTGGCCAGCCCCTTGGAGGCAGTGAGGCACCAGAGCCATAAATTCATAGATGACTTGTATATACATCCTTAATATTCAATTGTAAGTAACATAATAATATACTCATATTTACTGTACTGGTGCAACCATGTACAGTATGTGAAAGTGATATTAATGGAGGTTTTTTATTACAAATGTGATATGCTAAGTTTGTCTTGATATACATTTACATGTAATATATACTGTCTTATGTACTGTTGGCCACAAGAATTTGTACACACGCTGTTGTTTTCAAGGGTTTACAACATCCAGAAAATGTAAGACTACATAAATGCAATACAGTACAATATTACTAGGTTTGTTGTTTTACAATCATTGAGTCACTTAGTAGACCATTCATTGCAGTACTTCCAGAATAATGACCTCTCCTTCCATATAGCCTATGCAAGAATGCCTGTGGCCAACCATACATTATATGTGTAGATAACTGCCTTATTTCCTACAGATGTACTCAACTGCTGCCATGGATGGAGTCATGAGTGAAGTACTAGTGTCAATCAAGTTCATTAATCAGTCTTCAAAAAGTATTAGCAAACTTGAACTCAATCTACCTGACTCTAGTTCCTTGAAAATGGTGCGAATAGTGAGTACATTTCTTTATTGTACACTGTATACAGCACAGGTAGTTCATCAAGGGTGCTTCCTTAATTATGCCCCAGAGTTGAGAAATTCCCTTTATGTTAATTTTTTTCCAGTCCAGTAATTGTTGACTTTTTTTTTTTCCATTCGCTGATTTACAGTCCTTTATTAGGTTAATATAATAGTTAGCCATTCAAACTATGTGTTTACCACCCTTTCAGGATCCTCAGTCAGAAGTAGTATCTTTCCCCTGGGAACTGAGTGGAGGGGAAGCCCAGGAAGCAAACCTTTCCTTCACAGCTGCTGATGACACTATCCCTCACAAACTTAGGGGTTTCCTTTCTTATACACAGGTAAAGTATGGAGATATACAGTCACAGTATAGGTTTCTTCTGTTGCCATTATTTAATTCATAATCTTATATGTAAATTTAGTGGTAGCTACACATTTAAAATTCTGCTGTCTTCAAACCTAAGCACAAAGATACTGCAATAATTATTCATCTTCAGTAAATAATACTAGTAGAACTTATAGATGCGCTGGGAAGAGAGTACATTAGTTTGCAAATGTAATATGCCTTTTTTTCAGTTTGGACGTTGAGTAGCAACTGTTGCATGCCAGATGCATTTTCTCAATAAACTTTCCCATACATCAGGGCTCATTTTTGAGCTAATACTACTACTATAATCCATTTCTTTACCGCTGTCCACTGGCATGAGGTGTAAACCTAGGCGGGAATAAATACTCGTTGCTGATTGGCTGACGGCCTCTGCCCCGCTTACAGCCAAAATCTTTGCTCCCAGAACTACATATTTGTAATAAATTGTTTCCTGCTCTAATATTACAACAGATACACATATTTGTTTGGATTTTAAGGCTCTACGATAAATTTGAAACTGGAATAAGCTGTCCAAACTTCATTATAACCAAAATACAAGTACATATGAGAAGTAGAAGTTAAAAGTGTATACCACTTTTTACATTTGGTTGTGTATTTCCTGCAGTAAGGAAATCAATTTGAAAATAAAACCACTATTCTTATTCGGAAAATTATCCCGTACACGATAGTATAATCAGATTTAAGATAAACTCACACATAAGCGAGATACAGAATTATTTGTGTGAGTACTTTTCATCCATCTCTCACGTAAAGCACTCGTAACAAAATAAGTTTCATAATCTTGTGTCTTTTATGGTCATGTCTGTTCCTGTGACTATATTGTGTTATAATATATGTGACGTATTCATGTTTATCATGTACGACATGCAAGAAAAATATTAATTATTCATAAATAGCTAAATTAAGCTTGTGTTAAAGCTTAAGCATAACCCCCACTTCCTCCACCTATGCCACCTGGCATATAACTGAGCCTGTCTTGTTGGTGGCCAGTGAGACTCTCAAAAGCGAGTCTCACTGGCCGCCAAAAGTCAGTGAGCCAGCTTATTAGACTCAGTTATATGCCAGGTGGCATAGGTGGAGGAAGTGGGGGTTATGCTTAAGCTTTAACACAAGCTTAATTTAGCTATTTATGAATAATTAATATTTTTCTTGCATGTCGTACATGATAAACATGAATACGTCACATATATTATAACACAATATAGTCACAGGAACAGACATGACCATAAAAGACACAAGATTATGAAACTTATTTTGTTACGAGTGCTTTACGTGAGAGATGGATGAAAAGTACTCACACAAATAATTCTGTATCTCGCTTATGTGTGAGTTTATCTTAAATCTGATTATACTATCGTGTACGGGATAATTTTCCGAATAAGAATAGTGGTTTTATTTTCAAATTGATTTCCTTACTGCAGTAAATACACAACCAAATGTAAAAAGTGGTATACACTTTTAACTTCTACTTCTCATATGTACTTGTATTTTGGTTATAATGAAGTTTGGACAGCTTATTCCAGTTTAAAATTTATTGTAGAGTCTTAAAATCCAAACAAAATATGTGTACCTGTTGTAATATTAGAGCAGGAAGCAATTCATTACAAATATGTAGTTCTGGGAGCAAAGATTTTGGCTGTAAGCGGGGCAGAGGCCGTCAGCCAATCAGCAACGAGTATTTATTCCCGCCTAGGTTTATACCTCATGCCAGTGGACAGTGGTAAAGGAATGGATTATATTACCACATAATCTAACTTGATGGAATGCATGCTGATATTTGGGACACATTTTTGAGAATATGGATGTGTCATGAGCCACAAACTATGATATTTGTGTACAGGTAGTGAAATCACACTGACTTGATGATCAAATACGTTGAATAAAACCCACTTTTGTCAACGGAAAGAATATATCCAAACTGTTTGGATAAATATATTCTTTCCGTCGACAAGAGTGGGTTTTATTCACCATATTTGTGTACATTAGTACTGTATCTGTCTTTTGATTAGCTGGAGCTGGCCTGTCTGGACTGCTTTATGTACAGAACTCATAATATTATATACTGTGTCTTCTTCTTTAGGAGGATGGAGTGAATAGTGACCTTCCTGTGCGCTTGGAGTTTCCGGTAACAGCTTTTCTCTCTGGCAAGACAGCCAGCAGAACAACTTTCACAGACCTATTGAGTTCGGGCCAGCTATCTGCCAGATCTTCCTTTACCTTGCCAAATTCTCAGCTCTCTTTTTCAGAGGTATAGTAGATATATTGATGGTCATATTTTCCTTAAGGAGTGGTAGGGAGTGTAACTGTTAACTTAAAGTGTTGGGCAGTTATCAATTATGATTATAATTAAGATGTGCTGTGTTTGTAGCTCTACTGATGTTGTGATATGTTCAGATACTAGAGATGTGTTATGTTAGTGGCTTTACTGATGTTGTTGATAGTGTTGAGGTACTCAAGATGTGTTATAGGTGTAGCTCTACTAATGTTGTGATGTGTTCAGGTTCTGGAGGAAGTGTCTTGTGGTGGGAGCATGGAAGTGGTGGAATGTGTGGACCAGACTGCCTCCCTCTATGGCCGCTCTCTCCATGGCCACCATGTCTGCCTGTTGGTCAAGTATCAGGTAGGTTATCCATCAGTCAAATATTATTTTTGGGCATAAGTAGATCTATTCTTAATATTAACCTAAGCCCCTGATCTCTACTACTGGGCAGTTGGGTACTTAATATTGAAAGAAATTAAGCATATGCATCTGCTGTATCATGAATTAATATGTATGATTGTATCATTTAAAAAATGAAGCTCATGCTCATAATCTATTACAGGAATCTGGTCGACTAACGATTGATGGCAAAAGTACTGAAGGAACTCTTCTTTCTAATGCCCTTGATCATTTAAAGACATCGCTAATGCAGAAGTAGCTATTTAGAAATAATCTTAATGGAACTATACTTCATGGAAAAGAAGCATTAAGTAGAGTATGATAGCTTTCCATTTTGTATTTATCATGGTGGGAATTAGGGGTATTGAAATTTAGAGCAACATAGTATGGTGCTTCAAATCTATTGTAACATTTACTGAATATGGCAAAAAATTAACTGGATTTATTGGATCTGATAATAAAGTACTGTACATTATAGTATTTCTTTTTATGTATGTGACCATTCATCTTCGGGTATGGAACAGATCGTTGAAGGAGTGGAGGAGTGTACCCAAGTTGATGTACTAATATAGAGAACAGTAATGGCCAAATCATGCACTCTGAAAAACATATGATGTAGTGTAAATTGCTGTAACAATGACCAATTCTATTTGTCCATGATACACACACTTTCTCATTATTTGAAATAATTAATCGCTTTCCAATAATCCAAATTAATAAGAAAATACCCTCTTTCTGTTAATGATCTTAAAAGAGATGCGATTTATAGTATTGTTTATTTGCATGAACTGCCAGTTGGATTTCAGCAGTTCTACTGTAAGAGTCGTCTACAGCCAGTATTTTGTCAGTCTGTTTTGACAGTCTTCAGTGGCAAATTGCATGCATGATTTTTATCTTTGCTTCATAATTATATAAATCACTATTGTTTCTCAAAATTGTATGTGGACCAAGTACAGGGTTGTAGATAACTGATCAAGGCTAAAGCTACTGCTGTAAATCAAGATATACAGCTTAATATTAAGTAAATCTGAGGTGTAAATAAGCACATTTTTTATTTCTAGAAATTATAAACTGTGGTTAAATAGCACACTTAACTAGTAATTGCATTTTTAAAAAGAGAATTGGTGTCCAAAGAAATTATCACCAGTGCCTTGTGAGGACTAATGTTAGGGAAAGTTCCCTGCACTGTCTGAAGGCATCTTGAGACACTCCCCTCACTCATCATGCAGCCTTATATTTCATTCTGCATTCACAAAACTAAACAATTTATTTAAGAATAATGAATGATTGTATAATAATTTAATTGATTGTGGATCAACTCTTAGTCTCTGATTACAGCAAATTATATGAAATTAGCTACATTTATGTATGTGAATATTATTATGTGTTTTAACTGTACAGTGGAAAGAGTATAACAAAACAGGTAAAGTACCTTAACCAAAAGACACATTATAGGTAAGACATTTAATACAAGCATAGAACATTACATTTTCGTGATATAGAAAACAACTTTGGTCACCCTAATTTTTTATCATAAGTGAAAAGTACAGTACACGTATTGTACAAGTGAAGGTGTTTAGTCAGATGAACACTGGAATAAGTATTCCATTTCATATAATAATACTTGAAATACTGTAACATTATTTAAAAAAACTGTTTTATGCTATACAGATCTGTCTTCATTTTCCACTTATTATATAAACCATAAACTGTATAGAGTACTGCAGTATACAAATCATATACTGTGATGTGTCATTTATGTGCCTAATGAGCAAGTGCTCAGGTGTCAGAAACATGGCTATGGTTTGATTACACAATTTATTCCTCAAGTATTGTTAATAGATCTGTATTTGAAGTGTGATTATATCAAGTTCCTCATTTGTAGTGGTACTTTTTTGTTTTCGTATATAATTTTCCTTCTCCCCATTGGAAATTAATTTGTATGTGTGTCAGTTGATAGTAATGTAATGTAAGATTTGTTGTCCTTCCTGTTACTAGTGATTGTTTGGGTGAGGGAGGGAAGTGTCCCAACTCTCTCCAGTGCCTACTTGTGTCTGTGTCCTTCACCACAACTGTATATATATACAGTATATATTTATATATCTTTGGATTAGCTCTTGTTATTTGTGTGCATTGAAATTGGATGATTTTAGACTATTACTTTACAATTATTAAACTTGTGTGCTTGAAAAGGAGGTTTCTTGGGTGTCTTTTCAATTATTAAATATATTGCTGTATAGTTATTTTGAACCAATTAGGCATGTGTTGAGAATTGTTGGATTGGGGAAATCTATAAATAATGATGAATTAATTATTTAGTGTTATTGTTGATTCCAATGTCTTAGTTGTTCTGAAGAATTGTACTCATATATTTTTATGTTATACAGTATCCTAATTCCTTTGTAAAGTCTTGGTGGAAGGAGTTATCTGTACAGTACTTTTAATATTCTGACATTTTTTTATTATTGTGGATAGTATGTTCCACAGTACTTTAGTATTAATAACAGTTGTCTGTGTGTATACACTAAAAAATTGAAGTTCCTTTACAGAGCAGGTCTGAAGTTCTGCTTTATTTGAAAGTGGCAGTGAGAATGGTGAAAGACAATTAATAAAATTACAAGGGAAGAAACATCTGGGCCACCAATCACTCGGGCAAAATAATTGATCATATCTAGGTTGATTGTTAAACACATTTTTAGTTATTTGAAGAAGGATATGCAATGAAGGAATGGACTAGACCCAATAAAACTAGATCAAAGTGGTTGCACTCCTGGTAGTGCTTTAGTGATTCCTTTTAGTATAATCCACTTTCCTTTATCTGATTAGCCTCTTTCCCATCATTACCATGTCTGTTTTAGTGCCATGTAATCCTTTTGGGCTTGGTGGTATTTCTTATTTAATTCACTGTTGCGGAGTATGGTACAGTACTCTGATTTAGCAGTACTGTATTAAATATTTTAGAAGTGAATACAGTAACATTTGTCATGTTATGTATACATTAACCAAAAGAAATGCATTCGACATACAGTACTATACTTCTTTCTAAATGTATTAGAGTACCCAGACAATGATAGGACTTATTTTGGCTGTATATCTCATAATTAAAATACTGTA
This sequence comes from Petrolisthes manimaculis, assembly GCA_034508575.1. Classification (NCBI taxonomy): domain Eukaryota; kingdom Metazoa; phylum Arthropoda; class Malacostraca; order Decapoda; family Porcellanidae; genus Petrolisthes; species Petrolisthes manimaculis. The sequence goes on from JAWZYT010004565.1 coordinate 98,127, forward strand.
ATGGATTTATCAACTTCTGACATTGAGGACACTGGATTGGTGCAGTGTTACCTCGTGCTGTTCTTGTGTCACACTTACTTTATCTTCTGCCCAATATTCAGCAATTCACATAGTCCTACTTACTCTACGTCTCTCCAACAAGCTTTTTCCCTCGAGTTTCTGTATCTAATTTAGTGCCACACAACCTTCCTGGGTTTAATATTAATTCTTATTAAATTTATTAAGTGCTCATATCTAGTTGACTGGTGTTGGGGGTTTTCACTGTACATTGGATAGGGAAGGGTAGGACCCTAATGGAAGTTACAGCTAGTACAAACTATATAACCAGTAAGGTTTATCTCTGGTGGTATTCACATCCATCACTGAAATTGGCCGAGTCAATTTAGTTTGTTTACTTTGGTGTACTGGTATATAATTATCATGTCTAAAATTTCCCCCAAAGGTATGAGTTGGTTACCATCAAGACCAGCTCTGCATTAAAAACTTTTCACTCAGAATTTTATTGTAATAACTTTTGTTGTAGTTTTCATGTATATTGATGAATTGACCATATATTGTACTGTACTTCACTTAATTCCTTTTTTGTTAATGGGCATTTTATTGTAATTTTTTTTTAGAAACTTTTGGTTATTCCTGTTATGTGGGGTTTGGGAATTTGCTTCAAAATGATTTTTTCATCAAGGGGATAATTGTATTTTACATAACATTATAGTATCATAGCAAAATGGCATAAACAAGGAATATGATAATCAAGATCTTGCTTTTCCTTATACAGTACTTAACTTTTGCCTGTTTAATTATCATACTGCATGATTTGCTTCAGTTTGTAAATGCTTGCAGCTTCTTAATGTTATGTGTTGTATATTATATTCACAGTTCTTGCAGCTTTCAAATAGTTTGTATAGAAAATTATTACAGTAAATTTATCTGTTCTCCTTTATCGTCTTAGTGCCTAATGATCTGATTGGCCTGGTGCTAATTTCTCATTATTTTTATTGTTGATAATATTATTTCTGTTATTACAGTGTATTAGTGTTGCTGTCAGGTATCTCATCCCACAAATGACCATTATTATCTTCAGTAGAATGTGTAATTATACAGTAAATTGATCTGGTAAGTACCAATGGATGATATTCCATGTGTGACTGTGCCCCATTGTACCAATAATAAGAGTTTTCTGGTGTAAAAGCATACTGTATATATAGTATGGCTGGAAGACTGAGTGTAATATTAGTTGAAGAATAATGTTTGTCACCACCTTCTTTACACCCACCCATAACCTGGATATACAACTCCGGACTGACTTTAAAACATGGTAAGAAAAACTTGAAATGATTGTTTTGGTTTTCTGGATATGATTTTGATTTGATTTGATAATGAAGTTTTAATCAGGAGGGATATAATAAATGTAACTTGTTATAACAAGGTATGGGTTAATTAATTGTAAAAGTATAAGTTATTTCTGTATGTATACTTCCACCTAAATTTAGTGACTGTTAAAATAGATATTGATAAATAATCCTTGATATAGACAAAGCCTGAACATCATGTCAAGGGCTGTGATATGCGGCAATTTTGAGGCTACAAAACCATGGGACAGAGCTCTAGTCAACCGCAACCAATCGGTTGTGGTTGACTATAGTAGTGGGCACAGGTAGTACATCCATACTTGGTTTTTACATGTTGGCGCCAGTATATACATACTGTATAATAGACACTACAGTATTCTCAAGTCTCCTAATTGATTGCTTCTGGTTTCAAGCTGTAAGACAACTGGCCTTCCGGGATCTTTCCTCCCTTAATCGTTTGCCATCTTTGACAGATTTTAGTGAGTCCCTCACATTTTCTCATGTCTAATGCATTTCCTTTCTCTTACACCTTCTTTTACCACATACTGTATATAGCCTAACCCATATTATAGTTTCATCGACTCCCATTTTCGCCTGACTAATTTCCCTCTTTGTAATAAAAAAATTATAATACCTTAAATGATATTCTCACAACCATAACCACCTCAGCACAAACACTTTACACATGCATCCCACACACTTGACATATCCCTTCCCTGCCTGCTTCTATGGCCACCAAGTGTAGGGGATTCCCAGCTATTTCTCATCCCATTATATTGGATTATTCATTAGTCATGGTCATGATTGTTTGTTTCCTCAGAAGCATGCCACAGTAGAGCATGGTTTTACTTTGGATGTGGAGCATTTTTATTTTCATGAAGGTTTACAAATTGAGATTTAGTTGCAGATATGTGCTGTACCATCCTTCTGAAGCTATGCTGAACCCAAATGAGATAAACACTTGTATGCATATTGATTTCAAGCAATTCAGATTGGAGAGACAAGGATATATTGTACTGTACTCAATTTGGACATAATTCTCATGTTACCAAACTAAAACAGGTAATGCAAATACTGTATACAGGTACAGCCGGCAGCATAAATTCGCGTCTATCTCATGTACTTAAAATTGCTAATATGACCAGATAGTAGCATTCTAAACCAGTTTTTATTCCCACAACATACGTAATTTACCACATGAGAACTATATCTGTCATCTCTGCATTAAAATTGTATTGCAACATCAATATAGCTCATACATAGTAGGTGGAAATGAAGCGAACTTATGCTGCCGACTGTACAGTATATATTTTAGCAGAACCTGTTCTGAGCCTTTTTCATTTCCCTGGAGTGGATCCATAAAGACGACTGACTGTAGCTGTTCATCATGTTAACCTATTATCAGATTTAAGGAAAATTTTGTGTATACAGTTATATTCTTCAGAATACAGTAGTACTGTACACCAGTTTTCAATTGTCAAACATTATTTCTTTATATAGTAAATTTAATGCCAATTTATCAGTTTGTATGAAACTGGCTTTGTTTTGCACTAATTTCATCTTGGATGTGTACTGTACTTCCATAATATCATACACAGTTTGGTGAAAAGATGTCTATATGCCTCTGCTCAGTGGTGATTATGGAAATCCACCTTGTTGGTAAAAAGGTAAAATTGACCACTTACTGCTTAACCTGGCGATTTGTAAACAGCCAACTGTTACTGTTTAATTTATGCCATCTAACAAAAGAGACAGCAGGACTTTGGGCCATGACTGTATAGGTATTACTTGAACCTGTATCTCCAACACAATGCAAATAATTTTAACAATTATGTTTGTGTGATTAAAAGTATTCTTCCATTTTCTTGTCTTCCAGTTTTATGTAAAATCTTTTTGACACAGGAAAGTCCTGTACAAGGTATACGAATGACTGCTGTACTGTATTGCCCAACTCAGATCTAGCATACAAAAGTAACTCACCATAGGCTTTATCCATCAACATTTAGTGTGTCAGAACTTTTATATACATCTGAAGAAATACTCAGTGCAAAAATTAAAGAAATAGGTTATCAAAACACTGGATGTTAATATTATTGATTTCTGCGAGCAAAAACAGGGAAATTTGTCGTTCTTTAATGAGCAAAGTTTTATTACACTACTATAAGATGCATAAAACTTTTTAGTTGCATTGAACTACCAATGAAAACATTGTATCTAAGTTCAAATTATTACTGTACCTTATGGACATTATGTGATTCCAGTACAGTACAGTAACTTTGTGTAAATAACTAGGTTAATACCTAAATTGGTTATGCTATTATTTATATTTGTGCCATTTCCTCTTTATTTGTCTGCCTTGTTGTCTTATCTTAGTACCAAATACTGTACCTTACATGGCCAGGTACAGTTGCCTGACCAAATTCATTAAGTTCGAACGGTGTGTTTATTCCTGTTACAAGGAAAACATTTAACGTAATGTTATGGTTATATGGGTTTGACGTATATTACAAACATTGAATTTAAAATTATATTATGACATTTAGTACTCCAAATTATTACCAGATCTGAAGACCTACCCTATACCTGTCAGGCTTTAATAAAACTTTATCAGGCATTTTGCAAATTGAATTGTAACCAAAAAAATTGGAACAAAGCCTTTATTTATATAATTAGTCTACTGTACTTCCCGACTTTACAGGTACAGTAGTCATAATTCATTATACAGTATCTTGTCCATACATGATAGTTGGAGTGGAGTTATCATTCACTGTATAGTTTTGGGAAAGGATACTTTATTAATTACGTACTCATGAATACATGTATACAATTTTAACCTATAGCATTTTAATACTTCACTATGTAAAACATTGTACAATAAAAATAGCCAAAGTAACGGGGTTAACTCTTTCATCTTCTTCAGTTGGCTAGAAATTATGGATTGTGACTGTACAGTGCAGTCCAGAGTCGCTTGTTATGTCTTGAACACTGTGATTAAAGATTTTACAATGAAGCTGAAAATGTTAGTAATAATTTCTCTGTGGTTTTATGAGTTTGCTCTGTTGCAACCATAGGGAGAAACGTCTGTTTAATGTATTCTTACATACTGTACAGTGCTGTATAGTAATGAAATTAGTGCTTTGTTAAAGAGCTACTGGATTTTCCCCCACTTCAGTCAGATATCATGAGTTCATTCTTCACATACCATAAAATTAATACATGTCATCATAACTGACATTCCATTAATATCATCCATAATATACACTGAATCTCTGTAAGTACACTTAATAATCCTTATTCACAGCTTGTAGATTCTCTGTATTATTGTACTTGCAATCACAAATTTTATATATCTTGATCATCTGCTGTAAACTCTTCATACAAAGCAGTAATTCTACATGTAATTATTTTGTTGTAATTTCTATTTTCAATATTCAGTATTGTAAAAATTAAAGAAGTGGATGAAGGTATATACAGTAAATGTATGGCACAGTTTGTATATTTTTTATTATTTTTTATTTAATGACATGTATTCCAAGTTCATACAGTTCATCAAATTTTCATGATTGTGTCATGCTAAGTGTATACAAGGGCATGTTGCTACAGTACATGTTAAGAAATATTTTATTTATTGTTATTTTTGAAGTTTAATATGTTTTCTTTTTTATATAAGTTAAACATTGTCTTGCACTTTAGTTACAATATTATTGTTTAGTATTACAATTAAGAAAACTTCATTATTGGTGAAAGGTAAACTACAATGGATTAGGTGAAGTTAAGTGGTGAATACCTGAGCTTACATCACTTTTGTGGAGGAATTTGTTTTGTGTAAATAAATTTTACATGAACTATCACATAACTTACTTTCCCCATAAGTATTACTGTACAGTACTGTACTGAATATAACAAATGTTACAATACTACACCACTAGTACAGTACAGTGTAGTGTTCTGTAAAATATCTGTGTACGTCAGAATGAAACATCTAAACAAAATCATTGACAGAGAAGAAGGAAGAAAAATCTTGTAGACATGAATAGGAAAATGACGAGCAAAATAAAGTTATGTAGTAACATAGCTGGGTAAAATGGGAAATGTAAAAAATGTGTTAAAAGTTTTTCGTAGCCATGTACAGTAATTCTATAAATTATACCGTAATCTAATATATGCACTGTATATACAACAAAATTTATATTGATATATTATATTAGAATATGAGAGGGTTGAAATGTGTAAGCTTATCTAGAATACCGGTAACATATAAAATTATTAAGTCATATACTGTACAGCGATGATGTGATGGAGGGAGACATACTATATTAAGTAAGAGCTTCGTATGTTACAACTACAAATGATGATTGAATGCTTATTGTAGTGAAACCTGAATTAGGCGAGGGAAAATAATGAGTTAGATTGTTACAGCACATTCTCGTGATCAAGGTGTGGTATGTAGCAGCGCTCATCATGCCCTCCTCGTACAGTACAGTCGGCGGCAAAAGTCCTGTCGCCTCACTTGCTTTGCCGAGGCACGCGATGTTCATAGACTTGAGATTATTAGGTGTAGAAAACGTGCGTATTTTTCGAGTCCATGAACACTGCCTGTCTCGGTGAAGCAGGTGAGGCGACAGGACTTCTGCTACCGACTGTACAGCGACTACTTATTTATGACATGTTTTCCTTACTAGGGATATTCCATGCGCTGTGTTTGGTGCCAATCGCTTGCAAATCATATCGAGTTTGCTATTTCATACATAAATATTGACATAGTAAACGAAATGCGAAATTGGAAAATATATACAGTACAGCCGGTACAAAAAAGGCTGTATACACGGACGTTGGTGGCGCTGCTACAGTGCTCACGAGTCACGTGCATCTGCAGCGCTGCGTTTCTGTGGCTATTCGTATGAAATTGTGGGATTATTTTAGTCTTCATATACCGCCACTATTTACCAAAGGCAGTGGTGCTGATAAATGAAGGGAGCTTACCAACTCTGGTTAGGCTGCAGACGCACATTTTCAACACTGTTGTAAAACCATAAAATATGCATTATAAATCCAGTTTCCTCTAGTGATCATGGATTAATATGGAAATACAATGATATGAAAACTCCTTAATTTGTCAGCAAGTAAAGCATTACACAGGTGATTGGCTGACAGACACATATGGCATCATCTCGCTGAATTCGTTTACTCCTTACTCCGGCAGCCGGCTATATTATTAATATTAACGCTTTGGAATTATGCATTTTCACATAATTACAGTATATAGGCTATTCCTCTCTTTGAAAGAGAGGAATAGCCTATATACTGTAATTATGTGAAAATGCATAATTATTATTTACACCAGCGCAAGTATTGGATCCGACCCCAAGAAGTGATTAAATTTTGTTGTATGCAGATAAAAAAATCAAGGTCAGGAATGAATGAGACTGACATATGGATTGATTATGTTCGTAAACTTTATTAAGAGTTTGCAAAGGACAACTTGAGATTGTGTGTCTTTCAATTTCTTGCTATAGTAACGATAAATAAATACCTGGCGGGTGAAGTTGTGCATTTTTTTCCTTGGTTACTGTGTTTATAACAAAAGCTAATTAAGGGGGGAGGCCTATAGATATTGGATCCTAGCCTGGTATGTGAAACTCGCAAAGACAGTAAACAATCCAAGAAAAGATCCTGTTGAGGATCGGGGATAATAATATTATGAGATCCGCCAGGGTAAGGGAATGGAAGGGGAAGGGTGAGCCTAGCTTTTATCATTCCTCCCCCCCCCCCCCTGCCAAGCGTGCCGCGCTCTTCAACAGCTGACTAAGTTAAACGTAAACAAACTGAGAGCATAGCCATGGCGGGAGTGAATTCGCCTTTTTTTAAATGTAATTACTGTAACAAGGACTTCACAACAAACAGTTACAGGAGAGTACATGAACAGAAATTACACGGTGTATGTCCTAAAAGGAAAGAGTTAGTCGAGAAACCGGCTGATTCTTCCTTAGTATGCAGCATTTGTGATAAGGTTTTTACACATGTTAGCAGAATATACACGGTGTAAAATTTCCGTCTAGATGTAAAGATGACGGTAGATCTACTTTGGTTAAATGCAAAGAGTGCAATGAAGCCTACCCAACACTTAAATAATTATATTAATAATAATTAATAACATTAAAATGTCGCCGCCAGTGCCCCGCCACCGCCACCCCACCGCCGACGCTGCCGCCCCGCCGCCGCCCCGCCGCGGCCGAGCCGCCGCCAACGCCGCGCCGCCGCCACAACCCCGCCGCCGACGCCAACGCCCCGCCGCCCCGCCGCCGCCGCCGCCACCCTGCCACCATCGTTTTTTAATAATTAATTAATCAATTAATTAATCAATTTTTTTTAAATAAATTATTTGTATATTTTTTTATTATTATTATTATTTTAAAATAATTATTGTATAATTATATTAAATAATTATATTAATAATAATTAATAACATTAAAATGTCGCCGCCGCCACCCCGCCGCCACCCCGCCGCCACCCCGCCGCCGCCGCCGCCGCCACGCCGCCGCCGCCGCCACGCCGCCACCCTGCCGACGCCGCCGCCGCCGCCGCCCCGCCGCCACCCTGCCGCCGCCCTGCCACCATCGTTTTTTAATAATTAATTAGTCAATTAATCAATTTTTTTTAAATAAATTATTTGTATATTTTTTTTATTATTATTTTATTTAAATAATTATTAAATAATTATATTCTTCTTCTTCTTTACGTCTTATTAGCCCGCTTCTATGCGGGGTCGACGTTTCTGGTTAGTCTCCACCAACTACTCCTGTCAAAGACCTCGTCTCCTGTTAATACCTTCTCTCTTAGATCTTCCCTTACACTATCCATCCACCTTCTCCTCGGTCTTCCCCGTCCTCTCGTCCCCTGAACTTCCATTCCCATAACTCTTTTTCCAACATAATTCTCATCTCTTCTCATCACATGCCCGTACCACTGAAGTCTTCTCTCCTGGACCTTCTTCGAGATCTCAGTCACTTTCACAGTCCCCCTTATCCGCTCATTCCTGATTTTATCCAATTTAGTTACCCCACACATCCATCTAAGCATTTTCATTTCAGTTACGTTTAACTTTGTCTCATGCACTTTCTTTGATGCCCAAGTCTCCGCCCCATACAACATTGCTGGCCTGACTGCCGTCCTGTAGACCTTGCCCTTAAGTTTTACGTTAATTCTTCGATCGCACAAAACGCCAGTCATGCTCTTCCAATTCTTCCATCCACTCTGAATCCTATGGGAAATCTCTTTATCCAGTTCTCCATCTTCCGCCACGGTTGAACCTAGATATTTAAACGTTTCCACTCTTTTTAACATTTCCCCCTGAAGCCTCACTCCTGAATCTCCTCCCTCACAGAATCTCAAGTATTCGGTCTTTTTCCTATTAAATAATTATATTAAATAATTATATTAATATTAATGAATAACATTAAAATGTCGCCGCCGCCGCCGCTGCCGCCGCCGCCTCCCCGACGCCACCCCGCCGCCGACGCCGCCGCCCCGCTGCCAACCCCGCAGCCCCGCCGCCACCCCGCCGCCGCCGCCGCCTCCCTGCCGCCGCCGCTGCCGCCGCCGCCAAGGCCCCGCCACCGCCGCCGCCGCCCTGCCACCATCGATTTTTAATAATTAATTAATCAATTAATTAATCTTTTTTTTTAAATATATTATTTGTATATTTTTTTTATTATTATTTTTTTTTTAAATAATTATTAAATAATTATATTAAATAATTATATTAATAATAATTAATAACATTAAAATGTCGCCGCCGCCGCCTCCCCGCTGCCGACGCAACCGCCCCGCTGCCGCCGCCGCCGACCCGCCGCCAGCTCCCCCCGCCGCCGCCGCCGCCGACCCACCGCCACCCCGCCGCCGCCGCCGCCGTCCAGTCGCCACCCCGCCGCCGGCGCCAACGCCCCGCCGCCCCGCCGCCGCACCCGCCGCCCTGCCACCATCGTTTTTTAATAATTAATTAAACAATTAATTAATCAATTTTTTTTAAATAAATTATTTGTATATTTTTTTTATTATTATTATTTTAAAGTAATTATTAACTAATTATATTAAATAATTATTAAATAATTATATTAAATAATTATATTAATAATAATTAATAACATTAAAATGTCGCCGCTGCCGCCCTCGCCACCGCCCCGCCGCCGCTGCCCAGCCACCGCCACCCCGCCGCCGACGCCGTCGCCCCGCCGACGCCCCGCTGCCGACCCCGCCACCCCGCCGCCACCGCCGCCGCCCCGCCGCCACCCCGCCGCCGCCGCCGCCGCCCCGCCGCCACCCCGCCGCCGACGCCAACGCCCCGCCGCCCCGCCGCCGCCGCTGCCGCCCTGCCACCATCGTTTTTTAATAATTAATTAATCAATTAATTAATCAATTTTTTAAAATAAATTATTTGTATATATTTTTTATTATTATTATTTTATTTAATTAACTATTAAATAATTATATTAATAATAATTAATAACATTAAAATGTCGCCGCCGCCGCCGTCTCCCCGCCGCCGACGCCGATGCCCCGCTGCCGACCCCGCCGACCCCCCGCCACCCCGCCGCCACTGCCGCCGCCCCGCCGCCGCCGCCCTGCCACCATCATTTTTCATTTTTTAATAATTAATTAATCAATTAATTAATCATTTTTTTAAAAAAAATTATTTGTATATTTTTATTATTATTATTATTATTTTAAAATAATTATTAAATAATTATATTAAATAATTATATTAATAATAATTAATAACATTAAAATGTTGCTGCCCCCGCCGCCACCCCGCCGTCGCCCCGCCGCCGCCGCCGCCGCCGCCCCGCTGCCGACGCCGCCACCCGCCGCATCCCCGCCGCCGCCGCCACCGCCCTACCGCCACCCCGTCGCCGACGCCGCCGCCCCGCCGCCCTCCGCCGCCGACGCCAACGCCCCGCCGCCCTGCCGCCGCCCTGCCACCATCGTTTTTTAATAATTAATTAATCAATTAATTAATCAATTTTTTTTTAATAAATTATTTGTATATTTTTTTTATTATTATTATTTAAAAATAATTATTCAGTAATTATATTAATTAATTATATTGATAATAATTAATAACATTAAAATGTCGCCGTTGCCGCCGCCGCCGCCGCCACCGCCACCCCACTGCCGACGCCGCCACCCTGCCACCACCCCGCCGCCACCCCGCCACCCCGCCGCCGCCGCCGCCGCCCCGCCGCCACCCAACTGCCCCACCGCCGACGCCGCCACCCCGCTGACGCCGCTGCCGCCGCTGCCGCCGCCACCCCGCCGCCACCGCCGCCGTCCTGCCGCTACCCCACCGCCCCACCGCCGACGCCGCCGCCCTGCCGCCACCCTGCCGACGCCGACGCCCCGCCACCATCATTTTTTAATAATTAATTAAACAATTAATTAATCAATTTTTTTTTAAATAAATTATTTGTATATATTTTTTATTATTATTATTTTTTTTTAACATTAAAATAATTAATAATTAATAACATTAAAATGTCGCCGCCGCCGCCGCCGCCGCCGCCACCCCGCCGCCACCCCGCTGCTGACGCCGACGCCCCGCCGCCGCCGCCCCGCCGCCACCCAGCTGCCCCACCGCCGACGCCGCCGCCACCCCGCCGCCGCCGCCGCCGCCACCCCGCCGCCGCCGCCGCCGCCACCCCGCCGCCGCCCCGCGACCATCGTTTTTTAATAATTAATTAATCAATTAATTAATAATTTTTTTTTAAATAAATAATTTGTATATTTTTTTTATTATTATTATTTTATTTAAATGATTATTAAATAATTATATTAAATAATTATATTAATAATAATTAATAACATTAAAATGTCGCTGTCGCCGCCGCCGCCACCCCGCCGCCGCCCCACTGCCGACGCCGCCGCCCCGCCACTATCGTTTTTTAATAATTAATTAATCAATTAATTTATATTATTATTATTTATATTATTATTATCATTATTATTTATATTTATATTATTATTATGAATTTCATTATTTATTACATCTCTTTCTTTCTTGTGTGTGTGTGTGTGTGTGTATAATTTTATCTGTGTGTGTGTGTATAATTTTATGTGTGAGAGATAGAGAGAGAGAGAGAGAGATAGAGATAGAGAGAGAGAGGGAGATAGAAAGGGAGAGAGAGAGAGAGAGAGAGAGAGAGAGAGAGAGAGAGAGAGAGAGGGAGATAGAGAGGGAGAGAGATAGAGATAGAGGGATATATATATATATATATATATATATATATATATATATATATATATATATATATATATAGAGAGAGAGAGAGGGGTGTACAGCCAGCTGGAGTGGATGGAGGGATCACAAGAATGTTTGTTTACGTTTGTCAGCTGTTGAAGAGCGCGGGAGGCGGAACGCTTGGCAGGGGGGGGGAGGAATGATGGACCAATGAGGGACGCGCTTACTGGAGGTGCTGGCTGCACCAATCACAAGACAAATTATCAACAAATCGCCAGCCGTCTCCATCCGCTTCCCTATTTGAAACTTAGCCACGACCACGACACGCACCGTGTGACCGTCAGTGTCAGACAGTCTGCCGCGGGACTTGGAAGGGTGTGGACGCGTGCAGTTCCAAGGACCGCTTTGCTCAGGCAACCCCTAGAGGATTGCATTATAAATTGCGCTTTGATCCCCAGATAGAGTATTTATCATCAGCATGGATGGAGGCTAGATTCATGTAAGTAAGACGTATCCAATAATATAGACTGATTTGAGAGCAATGGCATATTTTGATGAGCATCACTCGTCACTGAAGATATTTTTTATGATGATTTTCACTGTATGCACTTGTGCAGCATAAATATACAGTGATTTTTCATACATTTAATCCCATTTTAAAGTACCAAAATTTTGTAAGCTTGGATCTTAGAGGTTTAAACACGTGGACACAACACGTGCTGTTATTGTATACTGGCTCATAATATCTATTTGGCACGTACTGTATACCACCACTTGTTTGAATTTGACATAAAATGACGTTCTCACCTCTCACGGGTAGAAACTGAAATCGTAGATTGTGAGTAAAGGTTTGAATTCAGACTTTGTTCATGAAATTTCGATTCACCTGACCCTCCGATGAAGCAAGATTGCTCAAAATATGTTTTTTTTTCCACAATTGCACTCAGGAACTGATAACATCTTTATATATAAGTGGGGAAAAAAAGGGACAATGTTTGGCGATAATTTTAAGACATCAAGGGTTATACATGGGGTCGGTGAGGATGGTAGTTCCACCTCAACACACACACACACACACAGAAAAGAACGTCCATTAAAACTGCACACACACACACACACACACACACACACACACACACACACTCTCTCTCTCTCTCTCTCTCTCTCTCTCTCTCTCTCTCTCTCTCTCTCTCTCATGCACACGGAGTTCACAATGGTAGCGACAGCCATAGAGGCACACAAACACTAAAAAATGGACGCCAATAATACCTTTTTGTGGGAAATTAACTCCTGGCAAATTTAATTGTGGATGGTAGCATTTTGGAAGTGGCCAGTGTGTTGAGAACTTTCATAATAAGCTACATATATAGAGTATTAGGCTATGCTAGGCTAATGTCTCTCTCTCTCTCTCTCTCTCTCTCTCTCTCTCTCTCTCTCTCTCTCTCTCTCTCTCTTTGATTCCCTTTCATTACGCATTAATATAATTATCCAGAAAGACATAAATGCAGAAAATATTAAAACGGCAGGTGTAATACGAGAGTGTTTGGGAAAACCTGAAATATAGTTTTTTTCCTATTTTCTTTTGGTGTGAGTAAAGCACATTCTAAAACAATTATGTAAGTTTTGAGTTATTAAAGCTACTATTTGTTTTGCCCAGTGAATTTAAATGCAAAGCTTGTAAAGTCCTAGTACTGTACTTATAGGTAGGACAATAATCAGTGGTGGTAACTTCCTCAACTCGGACGCCTCTGATTTCAGAGTAGGATATTGATGACCCTACTATTTCCGCTATTCTCTAAACATGATTTGTGTACAGTTCTGTACACCTATACGGCACAGTCACTCCGGGGAATATATGTAATGCTTGGCTGCACTAGAATAGATCGGATTTCCGTCGGAAAATCTGTATTGTCGACGGAAATGCCTTCGAAAAGTGTCTTAGAATGATAGGCTACATATATCATACCCTCACAAAGTCCCAGGCTTTCCTGAGGAGGAAGGGGAATATCTAGGAAACGTGGCATTTCCGACGGAAATGTTCTAAAAGGAAAGTGTCTTAGAATTGTGCAAAACATTAGATAGTTATGTAAAAATTGTGACTGCTGTAAAGTAAATGAACCTTTACTTACCCATTACTTCGTTGTGATAATAGGCCTATTCTGTATACGGTAGCTGAATTAGACATGTGTAGGAATATGCTTACCGGTACTATTATTTGTATCAAAAGTTAGAAGCGAATAACTAACTTTCCCAGCAAAATATGTTCACGTGGGAGGTAGTGAAGGGAGGTGACGAAATGTGATAGAAAGGCATCACTCGCTCCCACGCCTTGTGATATGTACACCTGTTGGCATAATTTGCGACTGACATCTGTAACTGATACCTAAATTAGTAAGTAAATTTGGTGATGCCAGGCAGAGGGAAAGGTAATAACATGGGCCAAGTATTGATGCAAATGTAATATCATGGCCTTTACTATTTACAATGTGGGTGGCTCTTGAATGTGAGAGAGGAACTGTATAGGCTAGAGGGACGGAGCTGATTTTTATCGTCATGTGACATTAAGCGTAATTATGTATACACAAATATATATATACCATAGACATACGAAGAAAAATACAGGTTCTTAAAGTAAGTAACATGTAGCGATTGTTAATATTATTGATTATAAAGAAAACAATAACACAGGAATGATTTCTCCTATTGTTTTCATTTTTTCTTCATTTTACATAGGCCTACTTGAATTACCCGTGTGGAGATAAAATATATTTGGTATGTATACGCATCTATCAATATTATTAATTGCTATCACATAATGAGTATATATTGGCATACTTTACTTTTGACCACTTTTTATTTTATTTTCAAAAGCCGAGTAGAAGTCAACTTAATATGGGGTATATTAATGTTGATATCTAATAAGTGAGTGATATTGTGATACTTGTTTGATAGCTGCCTAGCGTGACGCCATGGAGCTTTACTTCTTGAGCTCGATAAATACGTATATTATTGATGTGTATCCTGCTGTACCTTACTGATTTATTATTTCTCAATTCAAAGGTCAAGATCGCTGATATAGGCTATGAGATTGGCAAAGTTTGAAGGGCTACTGCTGAAATGAGACGATTGCCCTGGTTTTAGCATACCGGGTAACTATATTAGGCTTGCTCAAGAATTTATTTATTATTAATTTAGTTGTATTGTAAGCTGAATAATTTTAGCATAAATATCCAAGTGGCTTGGCTTAGGCTAGCTATATACTAATTATATTTTTAATGCACTAAATTAATTAGATTTTACTTATAGATATTTTTTCGACTGAAGCAAGTGTAACTTTACACCTACAAGCCTAGTTGATTTTCCAGCTGCACAATGACATCATGCCAAGGACGACCAAGGAAAGGAAATAACGCATCACTTCTTTAGTTTACCAATTCACTTTCACATAATTAAATACCGTTATATTCAACCTCTCATGGCCATCATGAATGATTATAAGAACAATCTAGGTAGTAATACGGTACTCGTCATCAGGCTGAACAATGATGGAAACGCGATTATTATTTTTTTTATAAAGTTACTACCGCTCGACGTTTCTCGGACAAAGTCAATCTGAGGCACTTACTGAACAGCAATCATGGTGATCTCTTTACCTTGCCAGTATCCGATTTCATAATTGAGAATGCGATGAATTTTGCATTCATCAGTTAATATTAGGTTTATTACAGACTGCCGAAATAATATAAATTTTAGTTGATGCCAAAGTTTATTACGTAAAGTGAATGAGAAATAGAGAAACGGAAGTTGAGCTAAAATAAAAAAATGTGATTTTAGGATGAAGTCAACTAGACGTTTTCGGACAACGATAATGACGGTGACTCACTGCTCCCACACGTCGTCACCTGCACTTGTATGAGACATGCATAGGTTTGTTATGTAGGCTGGAGGAATAACTTAAGCGAGTATGACCATGGCGTGAAAATGAAACCAAAACTTTCCTTGTGTCTGCCAGGGTGGGTTTTAATTCACGTTTGTATAGTACAATTGCTGGGACGGTACTGTACATTATCTAATTCGTCTTGTATTTTATTTGCTTAGTTTATGATAATGTACTGTACATTTATTTTGAGGACAAATTGCTATATGATATACATATGATTATCAAGATTTCTTTTGCCCACACAGGTCCAGAATAATCCGCCCTCCTGTCTGTGGCTTGCTCTTCACTCAACTGACTCGAGTATATACCCAGAAGTGACCATCAGCGAGTGGAACTTAGGGATTAGCGAGATTAGATAAACCTTCAGTGGAGAATCTGAATCCACGTAAACAAGAATAGAAAACGAATTCTCCCTTTAATCGTGAACTCGGAAAAGGAAAGAATATACAGGTATGATAGGCTAATGTGAGTGGAGGTGTTTGAAGTGCAAAAGGATAATAAATAGGCTATAATATAGAGCACTGGGAGGATTAGTGTGTGTGTGTGTGTGTGTGTGTTGTGGTGAGGCTATAGGGATACTATACTCTATGCTTGGGTGCGATCTCGTTATTAAGACCTACAGCAATTACTATTATTCACCACGGTTAGCAACAGGTGTAAATGTGAATGTCCTCGATACCTGACTGAATAACTAAAGTGACAATCTACTGAACATTATTAATTTTATACCTGCGTGCAACGATTCGCAAGATAATTTTCTTGTAGCAAACCACCCACCATCAACTTAACCTACTCTTATCACCTTCATCAGACAGCCAACGACTCCAAATTAAGGTACTGTATTTATGTATGTATACATGTACATATTTCCTACGGTGATATATTGTTCTTAGATGTTGTGGTGTAGTGGAATATAATATTTTTACTTTTTCTCCACCACCATCGATGGCTTTAAGTCGTACCGGTATGCAAGAATATTCATGGTGTCGACGATGGTGTGATACAGGTACGATGGCTCTGTAGCGTGTTTATGTATGTGTTTCCGTACCAGTTGCCCTTTGAACTCTCCTTATAAATATAAAGTGTTGGATAAAATTACCATCACGGTTGCCAGTTAAGTTGTTTTTCTGACGATACAGTCGAGGGTAGTAAAGCTTTGATGTTTGTAAGTTATTTTCATTAAAGCATTATGTAAAACAGTGAAAGTTTATGCAAGAAACCACCATTAAACGGAACAACCTCTTTTTGGTAAATACTACTACATATTGGAGGGGTAATTATTCCACCGAACTATGCCAGGAAACAAATCACCTTAATTGTTACTAATGGGGAATCTGCTTCGTTAGCATACATAGATTGGAGGCTTCAGTAATCCTCCAAATGAGGTTCTCCCCTCAACTCAAATCAGTTGCAGCGATTATTTATAAGATATGTTAAACATTTTCATCACCCATCCCCTCCATTGCAAATAAAATACTAACATCATATATAAATAGTTCTCATCGTTTTAGCTAGTTGACGTAGAAAAACAGCCAAATCAAGTGCAGTTATTATTATTATTTTTAAAGATGTTGGGTAATTCACTTTTGTTGCATTGGAATGCCTTGATTCCTCCAAAGTAGGATATGCCAGGAAACGGAACCAGAAGAGCAAAATTAATAGTGTTCTGTTGCCTGAAATAGTTTGGAGGATTCATGCAGTTGCTCCAGATTTACCAGCACAAAATATCCCCCGTAAACATTGCCATAACCCATTCCCTCCATTATAGATAAAATACTACAATCATACTAATTTCCTTCGCTTTACCTGACTCAGAAAAAACAAAAACAAAGACTAAATCATCCAAATTAGTCCCGATAACAAGTTTGGTGTGTGTGTGTGTGTGTGTAGCCTAATCCGGTGATGTGATGGGGTCCCGGGGCCACTGACCTCAACCAGACCTAGCCTAATTATCATCCCCCAACTCCCAGACCAAATTAAAAGTAATTAATGGGCGTCTTGTGGTCTGTTGTACGCTCTCATTGTTCACTACGTTCTTGTTTGTTAGAGTGTGTTGTTATTGTACTGCAGAAAGTGATGGAATGTGTTCACTCTAGTATAGCCTATTCGAGTTTCATAGTTGTTCATTTCCTTATTGTTCGTGATTTTTTTTTTTTTTTTTTTTTTGAGGGGATGAGTAATGAAAATGTTTAATTAATTAACGATGATTTTCGTACCCAAATGATCACTGTATTTCATTATTAGCCAGGTACGTTCACTTTGGTATTGCCCAGTTTCTCCACTTTATTCATGTTCGTGTGTGTATGTGTGTGATGTAGGGAGTTAGCCGGGAGTATTATGGTATTTCCTAGTTTGTATTGCTTCTTTATTCTTCTTGTTTAGTTTTATCTTAGAAGAAGTGATAGATAGGAGGTGTTAACCTGAAGCGTGGCATTGTTTTGGTGTTTCCGAGTTTGTTCATTCTTTTTCGTGCTTCTTTCTTTTTTTATCATACACTTGACCATTAAGCCCGTGCTACGCACGGTACGATATTTTTTCCTTCCCAGCGGTGGCACGTGGAATGTAAACAAACCGAGTGGGTTGCCAGGCGTACGATAAAAGTGAATTATGTGTAATTAAGTAATTAGGCTAGTGGGGTGTTTTTTGTGACGAAAATATCCTCTGCCCCTCACACTGTCACACACTTTCCGTGTGGGAATTCCTGGCGCTGTAGGTGGTCACATGACAATTTGTATAGCATGACAGACAAACAGTCTCTTCATTTAGATATATAGATAGATAGAAGGTGTAAGCGGGAATATTTTGGTATTTCCTAGTTTGTTTGTTTACCGGTACTTCATTTTTCTTAATGTTTCATTTCAATTTAGAAAAGTGATCAAGTGTGTTAGCCTGAAGCATGGCATTATTTTGGTTATATAATATTTGTTCGTGTATATTTTATCTTTAAGGAGTGATCGAGGGTGTTTCTCCTATGTCTTACACCTGAATGTTGAAGTTCTTACCATACCACTGGGGCCACGACAGTTGCATAGCGGAAAAGATAATATGTTTGTGTTTATCATCTTCATCATCGTCAATACACCATTTCCATTTTTTTAAGGGGTGGGTATATATTTATATTGTGAGAGTTTGTTGTGTTGCTAATCACAGAGTCGCTAGGTAAACCATATACTACACTAGCCTACTACTTCCAGAAAATCGATCCACACAGAGGTGACTCATATAGGATAGCCTGAGTGTTTAACAGCAGTTTTCCCTTTTTCGGTACTATAGTTGGGAAACTTTCCAATAAGTAGGTTAAACAGCATCTTCCATATTTACTACAAGCAACTACCTACTCACAATTCAAAACAATAACATCATGAGACGGTATAAACTTTAGTCAGCAAGGTCTTGTTTGAGTTATACATATGCGTATTGAAACGTACCGTATGTCTATGACTGTATTTTAATCCTGAGATGACAGGAGTCTTTGCATCTTATATATATCCCCTAATAGATATATAGAGATCCAGTGAGGTAGAAAATGAACCAGGTTAAAAGAGTCTGTCCGTAAATTATTATAAGACGACTTGGGCCATATTATACCAAGATATTATTAGGCTATTAGATGGTGTCATGATAATTCCTAAAGACCATAATAACAGGGTCTCACTACTACCAAAAAAGATACCTCCACCCTGCTACTACTACTACTACTACTACTACTACGTCACAAGATTATACTGTATATACCGTACTACTGTCGCCTACTAATGATATTATTGTACACGTTTTAGAACAAAATTAATGCGACAGTTTTTTTCTTCTTGCAATTCCACAGTGACGACGAGTTTTTTCATAATGACAGTACGGTAGTAGTTAACCTGCATTAAAAAAAATAATAAATAGGACAACTTTCTTTTACCAATTCCACAGTGACGAGTGTTTGATAATGATGACGGTAATAGGCTAATATAAAAGGACAACATTAACAAGGCAGTTTCGTTCCGGTAATTATCCTATCATACAGAGTGACGAGTGTTTGATAATGACTGTAGCCTACATAAAAATGGCTCTGTTAAATTTGTTGTTATTTTACATGTACAAAAGAAGATTGTCGCGTTTAAGGGGGTGCGGGAATAAAGGGACAGGCTTGAGGAGTTTTTAGGGGGTGCGGGAGTAGGGGACAGGCTTGGGGGGTGCGGAGTATAGGGGGCAGGACTGGAATGGAGTTAGGGAGGTACGGGAATAGGGGACAGTCTTTCTACCCACCCCAAGCCTGTTCCCCCTATTCCCGCACCCCCCAAGCCTGTCCCCTACTCCCGCACCACTTAAACGCGACAATTTTCTTTTGTATATGTAAAATAACAAACAAATTAACAGAGCACTTTCTTTCCAGCAATTAAATAACCGTAACGTGTGTGTGTATGTATGTATGTGTATGTGACTGTATGTATGTATGTATGTGTGTGTGTGTTTGTTTGAGGATGGTGAGTAGCGTGACATAACCTCATCAGTACAGATGAGTTCTTGGGTCGTGTAAAATTATTGCAATCGATAGTGTTGTTGTTGTTTTCTCGTCACCACTCACTATGGCCTCTTTCTTATTCGTGTAATTTGAAGTGAAGTTTGTTGTTGTTGTTGTTTCACCTCTCATGTTGACTCGTGTTGGTGTTATATTTTCCGGACTACATTAGGTGTGTGTGTGTATGTGTGTAGAGTCATATCTAGATAACAAGAGATAAGGACTGATATACTTAGCCCCTGCCATAAGGTGGGGGGAGGGGAGGGGGGGAGGGGGTCGCAGTGTGCTGTACGATATAGGCCTATACTGCCTATTGAAGGAGCTTCTTTCGTAGCACAGTCAGAGGAATCCATTCCCTCCAAATCTTCTCTTACATGACCACTCACAGGTAAATCTGGAGCAAATGGTTCCTCCAAACTATTCCAAACAACAGAACACCATTATTTTTGCTCTTTTGGTTATGTTTCCTGGCATACTTTGGAGGAATCAAGGCACTTCAATGTAACAAAAGAGTATTACGGTACCACCTTAAGAGGATAATACATACGGTACACTTCAGGTACAGTACATATAGGAGTACCTTGCTTCTTCCAAAGTTAGTCAGGTGGGAGGTATTGTCTGCTGTTTGGTTGGTGGTGGGGATTAGTGCTTTAAGTGTTTGGGCTTCCCTTGGACCCCAGCCACTCTTTATAGAATATAGATATATTTTTCAGTGTCCCTTCTTGTCCTCTGTTTTCTTCATGTTTGTTGTCCTCTCTCTCTCTCTCTCTCTCTCTCTCTCTCTCTCTCTCTCATCTCTCTCTCTCTCTCTCTCTCTCTCTCTATCTCTCTCTCTCTCTCTCTCCTCTTCTCTCTCTCTCTCTCTCTCTCTCTCTCTCTCTCTCTCTCTCTCTCTCTCTCTCTCTCTCTCTCTCTCTCTCTCTCTCTCTCTCTCTCTCTCTCTCTCTCTCTCTCTCTCTCTCTCTCTCTCTCTCTCTCTCTCGATATGCTACAAAGTCTTCCTGGCCTAGCATATAGTATCGGTTATCATTTTTCGTCCTCTATAATTATAATATATACTAACTTAGGACGAAGGTACCTTTAGAGGGACCAATATAGAAAAATTGAGCTAGAAGTCTCATAATTGGTGTGTAAGATCTATGGATAATCCTAATAATCCATACCAATTTTTATTGCATTCTATCAAAAAATATTTAATTATGAATTTTTTTTGTGTTATATGATGCATGAAATATGCACATGTTCGTGATCTATCTACTCGGTAGATATTAGGACTTTTGCCATGAAATTTTTTTTGAGAGATATACTACCTATGTACATAAAATACAAGCAGATTTATGGTTCTGGTTCCTTGGTTATGTTGTGGCAATATTGCAAATATGCCTGTTTGACAGGTTTCGCCTCAAATTTTCATAAATACTGCCTAAAAATCAGATATTCAACTTAGAGTTCCAAATCTGCTTAAATATTTAGAAAAAAATGTCAGCTTTCAAATGATAACCAAAACTATATATTCCAGCAAGAATTGCCAGAGTAGATACAACTTTTGTTCTGAAAAATTGACGAAAATAAAATTACGGGAAATGAGGGTCAAAGTTGTAGTTGTGTAAACAAACCCTTGTGGGTATAATTAAGAAACTAAAAAAAAAACACCAAAAAATTATCCAATTGGACCAATATTTCGGTGGATTGTAGAGAAGGATTTGGGCTATGTTTCTGTAAAAAAAAAAAAAAAAAAAAAAAAAAAAAAAATGCATGCAACATGTGATGTGCGGACCACGTGTAAACAAACCCTTGTGGGTATAATTAAGAAAACTAAAAAAAAAAAATTTTTTTTTTATCAAATTGCACCAATATTTCGGGTGGATTGTAGAGAAGGATTTGGGCTATGTTTCTGTAAAAAAAAAAAAAAAAAATAGAAAACAATAAAAATCGACCTTACAAACGTACCGACGTCCTTAATATATATACTGTGGTTGGCTTTATATATTTTTATTATTATTATTATTATTATTTTTTTTTTTTGGGGGGGGGTGCACAGTTTAAGGGGAAAGTACAGTGTTGGTAAATCTGGAGTAACAGCTTCATTCCAACTATTCGAAGCAACAGCCGCCATTATTTCTCTGATTCTGATCCTGTTTCCTGACATACTTTGGAGGAATCAAGGAAGATCCAGTATAAATATATATATATATATCTAAAGTGAACTGTCCACTTAAGTTGGTAATTCTATTTTGATACCTTGGAGTTGATATGATTCTCCAAACTACGCAGGAACAGAACCATAGATGAACAAAATAATGGCTTTATGTTGCTTGAAATAGTTTGGAGGATTCATTTTCTCCAGATTTACCAACACAAAACTTAATTCCCCCTTAATGTAAGCAATAATATCCACTTCCACGACAGACATCAGATACCTTAGCAATCATTCTTTGTAACAGTATATGCCTGCAACGAGTTATTCCCCTCTGACAATTAAAGGAATTCAATACTTATGGGAGAAGTTGAGTGTTGGTAGATCTGGAGCAAATGATTCCTCAAAATTATTCTAAGTAACAGAACACCATTACATTTGTTCTCTGGTCAGGTTTCCTGGCATTTTTGGAGAAATCGAGGCGCTCCTATGTAACAAAAGTGAATTCCCCCTTAATTAAAGACAAGGAACCTTTGATGTAATAAGCGATAAATATTGTGGCCACAAAACATGAACCTAACTATTATTGACTAAGGGAATCTGTTTCGTTGTGTGTGTAGCCGAGCCTGGTTTGAAAGGGGACACCGTAGTACCGTAGTATACTTTTGTGTATTGGGGTACCATACTGTACCTTGATTCCTCCTCCAAAGTATATCGAAAAAAAAAGACCAGATTAACAAAGATAGTGGTTACCCTGTTGCTTGGAATAGTTTGGAGGAATCAATGTCTGCAGATTTACTACCAATACTGTACGTACCTTCCTCCCTTAATAATAGCGTCCAATTCCCCGATAACCACACATCTTTTATGAAATGGATATATACAAGAATGTTTAAGTGTCTCAGTACATATATATATTTATGTTTTATTTAATAAGATGAGAACTAAAGACTTAGAACCCGCTAAGTGTCCCCATCTGCCAAACCAAAGTGGGAAAGGTCCAAATCATGTCCAATTTCCATTCGAGATACCTACAGACACATTGCGTTTGAAGGAGTATAAGATGTAGTCAGGAGGAGGAAAGATGGATGAAGGTGTTGTCTGTCTGTCTGTCTGTTGGTGTGATTCCTGAGTTTCACAATAACAGATTTGTGTAGGTAGATAGAGTAGGAGTGAAGGTTGTTGGTGGTTGTATATAGTGGAGTGTACATACGTTGTGGTGATACAAGTGGTGTTTGTATATAGCCCTAGTGTGGATGGTGTTGTAAGGGTAAGTGGGTGTGTAGGTGGCGACGTGGGTTGTGTGATACAAGTGATATAGGGCCTATAGTGTAGGTTACAAGTGGTGGTGATGATGGTGGTGCAAGGTAGTGGTCATGTAGGTGGGAGTGTAGTGTTGATACCAAATAAATCCAGTATACCCTATGACTGTAGTGTTAGGGGTTGGTTGGTGTGTATGTAAGTGAGGTGCAGGTGGAGGTGGAGTTGGAAGCAGTGAGTGTGACAGACAGGCAGGAGGACAACAAGTTGGGAAGGGAAGGGAAGGGAAAGAGGAGGAGGCAGACAGACAGACAGAAAGATACAGTAGATACCTTGGTATTCCCACCTGACTCGCTTCCTATTCCCTGCTCCATTGTCACTGTTTCACTCCACTCTTCCTCTCCTTCTCCCCTCCCCTCGTCCCTCTTTACTTTGTCCCTCCTTTCTTGTTTTTCTTCTCTTCCTATTCCCTCCTACATTGTCCCTTTTTACTGTCCCCATTTTACTTCACCCTTTTTTCTCTCCTTTCGTTTCTCTTTACTTTGTCCCTCTTTTCTTGTTCTTTCTTGCTTCCTATCCCCTCATCCATTGTCCCTCTTTTACTATCCCTTGCATTTACTTTACTTCTTTTCTCTCCTCTTGTTTCTTTTCTCTCCTCCCTTTTTCACCCTTCTTCCTCCTTCATTCTCTTAATTTTCATCTTTCTCCTCCCTTCCCTCTCTTCAGATTCTTCCTCCTCCTTACTACGGTTCCCTTTCCCCCTCCACTGTTATTCTTCATTCCACCATCCTTCCTTCCTTCCTCTTTCTTCTCGTATCTCTTCACTTCGTCCTGCTCTTTCCACTTTTCCATCATTCCTTTCTGTCTCTACATTCTCCCTTTATCCCTCGAATCATTCCATCCATCATTCAACACTCCTTTCCATCCCATTCCAACTTTTCCCTTCCTATTTTCTTTTTTATATTTCTTCTCCTATCTTTCCTTATCTTCTCCATAACTTCCAACCTCCTTTCAACACCAGTCATTCTTATTCTCTCTCTCTCTCTCTCTCTCTCTCTCTCTCTCTCTCTCTCTCTCTCTCTCTCTCTCCTCTCTCTCTCTCTCTCTCATCTCTCTCTCTCTCTCTCTCTCTCTCTCTCTCTCGTTTATGTAATTCACCCTAGTATGTATGTATGTTATGTACTCGTATGTATATGTAATCTGAGCTCCCATCTACGCTCCCGCCTTCCTCTGTCACTTCTTTCAGACTTCAGCAGGGATAACATGAGAGGATGGGAAGGGTAGGGAAGGAAGGGGAGTTGGTATAGGCTATAGGTTACACGTCGAGAGATATTTGTGACGAGGAAAGGTTGGGTCAGGAAGGGAGGGAGTCATTCATGTTTAGCAAAGAAGAATAAGAATGAAAGAAGGTTGGTGGGTTGTTTTAGGTTTAGCTATTCTTCTCAGGAGAATGAAAAAAGGAGAGGGGAGTTTCATGTTTAGCTCACAAGAATAAGAATGATGAAAGAAGAGAACTACCTACTGTTTTTGGATTTAGCTTTTCTTCTCAGAGAATAAAATATGGGGGAAAGTTTTAGGTTTAGCTTTTCTTAGGTTTGATAAATTAATAAATAAGATAATAAAAAAACTGCGTTAGAGTTTGTGGGTTAAATGCAGTTTTTTTTTTTTTTATTTGTCTTAGAATATAATTTTGATAATGCTGGCGTAGGTTATGCAAGCGTATCCTGCGTCTTGGCTTCTCCAACACTGACCAAATTATAGAGTAGAGAGCGAGAGCGAGAGGCGGTGCGGACCTTTCCTTCCTCTTGACATTAAATTTTACATGAGACCCGGTAATCATCATTTGTCGCACGTTTCCTCATCGATCTTCAATATCCTGTTGGACTCACTCGGCTTCAGTCAGTCTTAAGGGAGTAATAATATTATACTTTTGGTACATTAGAGTGCATTCATTTCTCCAAACTATGTCAGGAAACGGGATTAGGTTAAATAAGGGGGTAATTCACTTTTGTTACATTGGAATGCCATGATTCCTCCAAAGAATGCCGGAAAACAGGACCAAATGAACAAAAATAATGGTGTTCTGTTGCTTGGAATAGTTTGGAAGAATCAACTGTTGCTCCAGATTTACCAATACTGTACTTCCACTTTAACAATAATAATGGTGCCCCCGTTGCTTGGAATAGTTTAGAGGACTAATTTACTCCAGATTTACCCGCCCTGTATGTACAATAATAGGCTATAGTCTGTAGTTGGATGAATTGGAATGCGACTTATTTCTCCAAGCTAACCAAGGCTACGCCAGGAAAAAAATATCATTCAGTAGGACCCTATGCGAATGGAGAATCTGTTTTGTGGCATACTTTGAGGAATCAATAGCCTTTCATAATCCTCTATAACTATGAAACTATATTATTTTATTCCCTTAAACGTTGATGCATGTTTCATCCCTTTTCACTGGACGAAACTGAAAATATTTGAAGTTGTAGATCTTTTTGCGAGGAAATGAAATGGTACATACTGTGACGGTATTCCCCTCATATAAAAAAACTCAAAGCATCTCTAAATTACTTTCGAAACTGCTCACAAATATCGGAAAACTCCACTACTGTTGTATAAAAACGCTTCAGTGGCATCGTGACTGAAGACTGAGTAGATGTCAGTTTTGGCAATACGATATCCCTCACGGCAGGAGACTTTTGTTATGATGTAGGCCTAAAGGGAATGGAAGGTGTGGTGTGAACTATATTGTACAGTCACGAGCCAAAAATCCTGCATTGGGTGCCTGAAAGTGAGCCATTTGAGTGAATCTGATGAACTAATATTACAAAGGCTATAATAACAACAGTTTCGACCCATAGGCTATATATGTCTAAGCCAATTTCATTCGAAGGTGTTGCAAGACTGTTGACCATGACTGTACATAATATGAGATGAGAAATAATGTTTGTTGTAATCAGAATGAGGGATAGGACTATAATAATAATTGTGAGGGTGATATGAGAAGCCTGTGAGGTTGGGTGAGTGTTATTAGGAGGGAGTAGGCTGTATCAAATAGGATATTAGGCTCCGTTGTGGTAGGCTACATTAAAGTCGTACATGTGGGTGTGGTGTGAAGCGAGGTAGGATAAGTCTATATGTAGTACTGTACTTGATATGAAAGAGAAGGTTTATTATTGTATTCGAAGATACTGTAGGCTAGGTTGGGATAGGGCCCTATAATAATAATAATAATAATAATAATAATGATGATAAAGTGTTGTGGTAGGAGAGGACTGTGTGTTTTTTTGGATGGTATAAGGATGAAGATTAAATAATTTATTAGGCTATATTTTGGTACTGTAAAAAGACAAGGAGATATGGGTGTGATATGATGCGAGGTATAGGCTACTGTTATAGTGTTAGCCTACTTGATATGAGACAGGATGTTGTAAATGCCTGATACTAGCTAGGATTTTATTAGGGTAGAAAACAGTAGGTCTTCCTCACAATACGGTAGGCTACTTAGCTTCTCAATGATTTGTTTTCCCATCTGGATTTTGGAAAGGGGAACAGTTTTAAAGAGAACAACAACAACATCAATACAAATCACGAGTGTAATGTAGGGTGAAGGATGGTGTGTGTGTGTGTGTGTGTAATGGTGTGTAAAGTGAAGGGAGAAAGTAGCCTATTTAGATACGGTATTTGTATGTACGTTGCTTGAGAAATTGTATATGCTAGACTAGTTTAGTGTACGGTATGTTGTTATAAACGCGTATATTGTATACTGTATTTACCTATATTACCGTTTTATCACTTAAATATTTTCGTGTCTGTGGAGTGCAGAATTCTAGTGATTTGTAGATATATGGCTTGGAATGATTAGCAGATTGTGTTGTGAATGCCCAGTAAAAAAATCCGTTTAATTAGGCTACGTACAGGCCTTTATAATGTGTAAGGTAGTGAGTGAAATATAAAGTTTTTTTTAACATGAATTCCCACCACTGCACCACTTGTAATGATACGACGAGTTATTGAATATCAGACGGAAGCCATTGAAACGTTTGCCTATGTTGCTGCTGCTGGCTGGTCGAGAATCCATAAATAATAATTACATACATCACACCATCTCTCCCCAAGCCTAGCCTAGACTAGCCTATACCCCGATCCAACCTAGACTACCCTTACCCATGTTACTTCATATCTCTCTCTCTCTCTGTTCATGCCTCTTACTCTTTTTCCTATACGTTTTTATCATTCTCTCTCTCTCTCTCTCTCTCTCTCTCTCTCTCTCTCTCTCTCTCTCTCTCCTCTCTCTCTCTCTCTCTCTCTCTCTCTCTCTCTCTCTCTCTCTCTCGTATTAGATTTCAGGCGTTGGATAAAAAAATAATGCCAAAAATGTATAAAACCGTAAACTTTTCCACCCCACGATGAAACCGGACTTAACTATGTAGTTTAGTGGATAATTTGCCTTATTTGCTTCACCAACGAATAGAGAGAGAGAGAGGTGTCGGATTTTCTCAGGGTGGTGGTGGTGGTGGTGTGTGCTTGTTAATTCCAGGTTGTATAAGTTATTTTCCCGTATTTACATAGTGGCATATTTCTTTAGTTAAAGCATCGAGTGTTTATGTTATGGTATTATGGTATTTTATTTTATTTTATAGGTGTTGTTGTATGTAGCGTTTTTTGTTTATGATGTTACGCCTTTCCCTAGTATGTCTCTCTCTCTCTCTCTCTCTCTCTCTCTCTCTCTCTCTCTCTCTCTCTCTCTCTCTCTCTCTCTCTCAAGTAAAGGTCGCTTCAAGTGATGGGACGACCCGCGTTGTTTGTGTTATATATTTCTTTAGGTATGTACTTCATTATAAATTTTAAGTGCCCTACTCGCTCACAAAAAAATAAATAAAAACACAGATTCTTATAATTCTTGCTATGATACTGCACTCGGAAATAAATACTGATAGAGGAATCGTGATAAGCCTAACTAACTAAATGCGAATTGTGGTGAGAGGAGGGTCGTGTGTGTGTGTGTGTGTGTGTGTTGAGGAAGGTGAAAGGTGAGGGGTGATGTGATTGACTGCGAGATGGGTGTCTGCAAGTAAGGGTGGGTGCATGAGAGAGTGGAACCAACGAACAAACGAGTGAGTGAGTGTGTGTTTGTTTTTGTTTGTGTGTGTGTGTGTGTGTTTGTGTGTGTGTGTGTGTGTGTGTGTGTGTGTGTGTGTGTGTGTGTGTGTGTGTGTGTGTGTGTGTGTGTGTGTGTGTGTGTGTGTCATAGCCTAAATGTGAAGAGGGAATGTCTTGCCTACTAGTCTATTCACATGTGCAAGTAGATAGATAAAATATACATAGGATGTTTATATAAGGAACCTCAAACGTAACATAGGCTAATAAAGTTTTAAAGTTAAAGTGGAAGTGCAGAAACCGATTCTTCCAAACTATTCCAAGCAACAGACCATCATTATATTTATTCATCTGTTTCCTGTTTCTTGTCATACTTTGGAGGAATCATGGCACTCCAGTTTACCAAGAGTAGGCTATACAATCCCCCTAAGGACCCTGTGATTGTGTATGAAAATTGGAGGCTTCTGATTCGTCCTGACTATGCCTCGAAGCAAGCTAATTCCCTATAGGTGGTGTTTCATAGCAATATTTGAAGGACTCATTTATCTCCAATTTTCTGACTACATCACAGGGTCCCTTAATTAAACTTACTACAAATAGGCCTGGTGATGAACCTGTACAAACTTAAAGCAACATCGGAGGCAACTTGTGCAAACGAACACTAAACCATTTCATACGACTGGAAACATATAACGTACATTTAGCCACAGGATTCGTACACACACTGTTATTTTAGAAGGTTTAAAACAAATATAAAATGTAAAACTACGTAACTTCAATAAAACTATACTATTAGATTTATTGTTTTGCCCATCACCGAGTCACTTGGTAGACCATTCATTGTAGTACGGTACTTTTAAAATAATGACCTTTTTATTATATAGCCTGTGTAAGAATTCATGTGGCCAACCGTAAAACAACCCCTGTGGATCTCGTCTACAGAGCTATTGATTTCTCCAAATTATTATGTCTCGATATGGATCCCCAATTAGGAACATTCAGGTGGTCTGTTTCCCGTCAAAAGTTTGAGGAATTAGTAACCCTCCAACAACAACACCATACCTTCGTAGCCTATCCAATACTGAGACTTGGAACACAATCTACATAACACCAACCCACCCACCCTCTCTCTCTCTCTCTCTCTCTCTCTCTCTCTCTGTGTGTGTGTGTGTGTGTGGTCCAGCTTAGCTCTGCTTAGGTCAACGTCTGGACGAGAAAGGAAAAAGACAGGTGTGTGGTAAAAAGGAGTCTGGTGTGTGTGTGTGTGATTGTGTTATCTACTGGGCTGTAAAACGGACATACGGACGGTGTGTGTGTGTGTGTGTGTGTCCTGTAAGATGCGTATGCCATATATTTGACTAGACATAAGGGAACGGAGGAAGAGGGACTGAGAACGAATACAAAAAAAAAGATACCGGTACTAGTGTAAAATGAGACGAAGGAATCCACCTATCTTCCCATGCACCCTTCAACCTACCTAACTTATATCACTCCTCTCCACCTACTTACCTATCTACCTATCCCACCCAAACACCCTTACAACCCCAATTACCCCAATCCCACTTAGCCTACCCCCCCTCCACCCTTCACATCTAGACCTAACCTCACTAACCCCATCCACCACCTACCCACATACCCACACCACATTTAACCCCACCCTTCCCCACATACCCACACCACATTTAACCCCACCCTTCCCCACACTTAACCCCACCCTTCCCCACACCAATATACCCACATAGGCTATACCCCCTCCCCCTCGTCTATACCCCTCCCCTCCCCACCTCTACCACACCAACCTAACCTTGAGCACTTGTATGGGTGCCTGTTTGGTTGTGTGTGATTCGTGTTGATGTGAGGTATGTACGTTTGTCAGTGAATCTTGGAAGCTGTCGACCCACTCACCTTCCCTCTTTCTTATAAAACTCTACCGTATTATATTATCCCGTGTATCTCTCTCTCTCTCTCTCTCTCTCTCTCTCTCTCTCTCCTCTCTCTCTCTCTCTCTCTCAACCAGCCAGCAGCGGATGTTCCCACGTCACACTCTCTTGTGAACACGGACATGACAGCCTTTTAATAGTGTCTCCACGGCTGCCCCTCTCATACCCACGCACGTCACAGTCAGAGAGAGAGAGAGAGAGAGAGAGAGAGAGAGAGAGAGAGAGAGAGAGAGAGAGAGAGAGAGAGAGAAAGGAAAGAAGAAAATAAGGGAGGGAGGGGGAGATATA
>JAWZYT010004566.1:0-26746 GCA_034508575.1 Petrolisthes manimaculis
ATGGAAGGAGCGTATTTCGTGGCATAGTTAGGAGGGATTAGTCGCCTCACTGCTCATACACCATCATAGAGTCCTTAATAAGTGTTCTTCAATGTCTTGTTGAACATCACATAATAAAATCGACAGCCAACGAGTTAGTTAAATATCGACTCCATCTGTAACCGTACACAAAACACACCTCAGTAAGTGTAATGTTACTCTTCGACACGTGGGTGTAATAGAGATCAATCAGTATGCAGCTAACGGTTCATATCCTGTCGAGTTGGTCTTGCATGAAACACATCTATCGAAATGAGACAGACCTGTTTGACCAACTCAGACAAACGATTTCTGACAGAGTTTTGATGAATGTACAGTTGGAAGAAATAAGTATTGATGATCAACAACAAAATGGAATGCTAGTAAAAAATTAGAAAGACTGTCCAACCCACCTAGTCCCTGTAGGTAGGTGAAGGTGGAAAATTGTAACCTTGTCCCCGTTCCTCATTATTAGTTCTTTAGGAGAGAATTAAAGAGATATTTTGGGTGTCCTGGTCACCACTGGGTATACATTCGTCCTCTGGTAACATGTGTACAGACAGGAGAGATCATGGGAACACAGTACAACACATATTATAGAGGAACAAGAGAAGGAACGAATGTCCATTGAGGCATTAAGCTCTCACCTCAGACAGCCAGACATACAGACAAGTGAGACGTAGCTGGGTGAAGGAACTCTCCCCCTTATGGCGGCTGGCTCATACGGTGTCTTTACGTTACACACGGCCGATCTTCGGGTCATGCGGTAGAGAAAAAAAATAAAGCCACGAGAAAGGAATGTCTGGCAATGACAAACGTGCGAGTGATTTATTTATTATTTTATTACTTTAGGGAATAACTGATAATTCAAATTAAACCCATTACATACTCTTAACTACCTGGACATTTCATTGGGACATATAACAAGACAGAATATAGTATATTTTAGAAATGAAACCGGAATGTCACAAACCACAAGAGGCTCCGCCCACTTAGGTGGTGTGACTCTGAACGGACCACTCACAAGGCCTGGTATTTGTGACGTCATAACACAACACCCGAGCCGGCTAGACCACCTCAAGTTTACATTGCGTCATCACAATACAAACAAACACTCTATAGGAGTCTAACTAGACGTTTTGTATTAGTATTTTATAAGACTAATATTGCTCTTATAATGACGAGTAATAATTTAACAACATGATATAATATTGATGGGTGATAACACTTTGGTGTTGAAAAATTTGGCATCCATGCATTACTTGGCTGCAAACGTGGCCACGTGGTAGTGTACGTAGCCTACAGCTCTGCCAGGCGCATGAGCAGTCTTAAGTTACTAATTGTAAGAGAAATTCTAGTTTCTAAACGGCTAACTATATTAATTCTTGATAAGTATAGTGAGAGCTGAGTAGAGACCAGTTAGGAACATAATGATGTGATGTGATTTACTATGCCCTTCATCTATATAGGGAAGCTTGACTCACACCTCACCGTTCCTTGATGCTATATTTACACCTTCCTTCCGCCCCGCCAACTCACCTCACCTCCCTCCCCCTCCCCTCCCCTCCCCTCTACACAACAGCTGACCACACCACACCACACCTCACCTCAAGACGTCCCATAACACTACTACTACTATACTATAACATTACTACTACTACTACTAACTGTTCATTTTCCCACACAATTTCATCAAATGTTAATAAAGATCCTTACTGATTGACTCATCATATCACATAGGTCCTAATGGTAATCTCGCCTCATATCTAATTCTTGTGTGGCTCTCATGTAGGATTACCACATTCCACGTCACTCCTCGATGGTGTCATGACGTCCTTGTCCTTCCTTCCCCTCATCATTCCATCAGTCTCGTTGTCTCTCTCGGCCTGATGATGATGATGACCATGACCAAGGAATACATATAATGTATTCCTTGGCCTTGATGGTGACGATATGAGAGGTCGGGAGTACACTGTATTGTCCCATTCTGTGCTTCCTTCCTCAGACGGCGTCAGAAAAAAATATGTAATGGTGTACTGACTACAGAGTCAAGTAAATCACACACGAGAGAGAGAGAGAGAGAGAGAGAGATATCCAGTAGAGGACTATAGGCTCCTTCAGGTTGTTGATACCGTCCCCTTCCCCTGAACACTGATATCCAAACAGAGTGAACCTCGACGTATATATTCTGTTTCACATTAGAAGGTCGATGCATGGTTGTGGTAATGGTGGCAATGAGGGTGATAGTGGTGGTAGTGGTGGTGGTAGTGGTGGTGGTAATGGTGTAATGTGGTGTCAGAGGTCCTCCCACCCACATTCCCTCCCCCCTTCATATTTTGCAACTCAAATATCACAAGGCTTCCAAAAATGTACACTATCGCTTAACATCTATAGCATTTTTTTTTTTAACCCTTTGCCGGTGATTCTGATATCAGGCTTAATGTGCCCAAAGGCTGCGTGTGACATTTTTGTGCAACATATCCAAACCGCGATTCCCATGAAAAGCGCCGCCAAAAAAAAAAGAAACACACACACACACACACCATTTTTTGGGTATATGGCTTTTTACTGTGTGTCACGTGGGTAAAAAAGTCAAGAGTGAAAAATTCTAGTTAATAATGAATTCATTCCAGACATGCTTTGTGATCCCCCCAGCATAATTAGACATAGATACACAGATAGATAGATCAAATAGATAAATAAATAGATAGATAGATACACCCTCTTCCATCCCATGCCGTAGTGAGTGTTGCAACATCAAAGGTCGGGACAGTCATTTGAAAGGGCGAGTGAGAAGAGAATGAAGTAACTGAGTGAATGGTATGATGATTATAATTATACACCATTACCTTCTCTGCTCTCTGTGTGGGTGGAGGGATATTATTAATCTTCCACTTGGTAAAAAATGAAAGAGGAAGTGAAAGATGATCAATATAGTGTATTGTATTTTCTCTTTATCAATCTAAAAACTCTAAACTAAACTATAGATGAGGGTAAACATTGTGATTATATTTATATTTGTTCCATTATTTACATCATAAGCAGTAGGTATACAATTTTCCTTTGTAAGCATACTAGATCGGTATTACTATTTAATTCATTTATAATCATTAATACATTTTCTTATAGTGTATCACCAATAATAATAACAACAACAATAATAAAATAATAACAATAATAATAATAATAATAATAATAAAGTTATATTATATTATTATTATTATTACTGCAACCTTCCAGGAGAAACTTGCAAGCACCATGACCTTCCTCAAGACAATAAAGTTCAATTAGTTAACTCTTATCTCTCAGGAGTCCGCCCGTCGTCTGCTGATAAACGTTATAGTATCCATTGATGCTTGATAAGGTACTGTACACACACACACACACACATACATACATTTAGGAGATACCCAGATTGCATATGAAAGGGAATTATTCTGGGTACGAGGGTAAGATAATGTAGATAGTGATAAGGATAACAGAGAGAGAGAGAGAGAGAGAGAGAGAGAGAGAGAGAGAGAGAGAGAGAGAGAGAGAGAGAGAGAGAGAGAGAGAGAGAGAGAGAGAGAGAGAGAGAGAACCAAACCCAGAGAACGTGGAATACTTTGTGAATGATTGAGGGGAAAATTTGTGTTGGTAAATCTGGAGCAACTGAATCCACCAAACTATTCCAAGCCACAGAAACACCATTATTTTTTGTTAACTTGGGCGTGTTTCCTGGCATACTTTAGAGAGGAATCAAGGCACTCCAATGTACCAAAAGGGAATCACTGTATGTACCACCTTAAGGAGATACAGGACTGATTACCGGTGTTAGATTAAGTGTCGCTGATCTAATGATAAAGTGATATAGCATTGGTCAGTACGTAATGGAACCCCCTCCCCCCTCCCCACCCCTTCCCCTCCCCCCACCCCCCCCGTGTAACCAACCCACCAGGCAAAAAGCCGAGTGATGTTACCGCAGAAGTAACAAGATATAAAAGCAAAAAAATAAAAACATAAATGAAAATAAAAAGGTCCCGCTGGTTTAGTGTCCGAGAAAAAAAAAAAAAAAAAAAAAAAAAATCATACATAGCGGCATAAACATTGATGCCACTGACAGATACTGATCAGCGTTTGGGAACAGAAAAATAAGAATAAGAATAGAGCGACAGTTGCTGAGTGATGTGAAAGCCACCAGCGGAACCCACTAACCAACCCACCAACCAACACCCGAGGCCATCAACCCTTGCATAGTCAGGCTGGTGGAAGTCTACGGACGTGAACACCACCATTACGATAAGACGACTGGTGAGGTGATGCTGGGAACTGTGGTGGTGAGAAAAAAAACTTTTATTTTAACTTTATAATAGAAGAAGCTTGGAGTAGTAAAGCCCTTTCTCTAGTATTGCCTAAAACAACACACACACACACACGCAAATAGTTACTAAAAATTCCCTCTCATACTGACGCCCTTTCTCTTACACACACACACACACACACACACACACACACACACACACACACACACACACACACAGTAAACCCACAACATAGCCAATAAATGTTCCTCCTACAAATGCTGTTGATGTTATATGTGTTGTTTCATTCACACTAACACTCTCTCGTTCTCCTTCCCTTCCCTCTTTACTCCCATCCCCCGACACACACAGGTCCATAGCAGGTAACGTGGTAATCATCACTGGTAACTTGGTGGGTGAGGGAGAAGAGGGTGAACGGTGTCGACTATAGCTAAAACTAACATTTAACACAGTTAGGCGGTGACCTACATAAAAAAAACTGTGCTAACTTACCACAATTGACACAAAAACGAACGTCAACACACAATGTGGAGCAGAGGACAGACGTGTGAAAAGGATCTCACCATGGAGGTATAGTATCACGGGTCGCACATAACACTATAAATGGGGTCAGCCTGAGACAGGAGAGCGGCCAGAAAGCTTATCAGGTCCTGGTTATGGGTAGAGATTAAATGTGTTTCTATAATTAGCAGCAAATTACGTTGTATAGTTGGCGCACTTGGCCAGGTGAGGCACGGTGTGGGACTGAGCAAGGTTAGGCTCGAGGGGCGTGTCAGTCACCATCACCTGCAACACACACACACACACGTACACACGACAGATCCACCTTCACCACATGCCACCACGTGAGGTTTGACGTCACTCCTGGCAGGGTATACCTTGCTACTATCAGCTGGTGGCATTTTTAGAGACCTGCATATGGTATCACTGATCCATATATGGTTTTCACTCCCCCGGGGACAGGTTCTATTTTTGGCTCCGTTTTCTGGTTGCACACTTCCTAATTATACTCACAAGTTTAAATCTGATTTGAATACTCAATCCCTAATTATACTCACATGTGTAAATCTCAATTGAATACTCGTTTCTCAAGTGAATCAGAGTGTTGATAATGAAATCTTTCAGAATAAATGTGAATCAAAGGAATCAGTGTGGTATGACGAGTCTGGGATGCTGTGGGTAAATGAATGGATAATTATTGGTTCCTTCAAACGATTACGATAAACACAATACCTTAGCATAACCAAAGTATGTATTTTATTTCATGGAAGAGTTTGTAGGAAATAGCTGCACCACAGTTCGACTAATCAAGCAGAAAAACAAACAAACAAACAAACAAACAAACAAACAACTATTTCCCGTAACTATTAATCAACAGCTGGCGATCTATATCTTACGGAGCACCTCACAAATAAACTACCATACGACTTAGACAATATTATCAAACGGGTTACATAATTATTTACACACCAGGAAATGCCCATGACACGTACTCCTATATATGACTGTGTACTACGTGGTGTGGGTACAGGAGCAACGGGGGAAAAACTAGGGTGGTGTTGGCAGTGGTAGGTGGTCGTGGTGGGTGGTAGGTGGTGGTATGTGGTATTGGTGGTTGGTTGATGTGAGTGGTGGGTGGTAGGTGGGTGGTGTTGGTAGGTTGTTGTAGTGGTAGTGTGTGTTCATGGTGGTGTTGGTGTTGGTGGTGGTGGTGGTGAATATTATTGCCCCCCCCCCCCCCTCACTCTACCTCCTGCCCTATCTTCCAGTTCCCCCCCCTCCCTTCCCCATTGCCCATCTCCCCGTATATTCCCTTCCTCCTATGCATTTCCCAACTTTTATTTCCCTTTCCCCACCTATTATCCTCCCCCCCCTATTCTCTTAACTTTCAATGCCCCTCCCTCTCCCACTTTCCATTATCCTCTCTCTCTCTCTCCCTCCCCCACTTTCCTTTCCCCACCACCCACCATTTCCCCAGCTCCCCCCCACACCCCACACCCCACTTTCCATTACCTCCACTCTATAAAAAATGGAAAGGCTGAAAAAAATTTAACTTTGGGAAATTTAGATAATACTCAATTTCACGGGTCAGTGGAAGCCAGAGTGAAAAGCATGAATAAAGTGATGGTGAGGGTGAGGGTGATAGTCATAGATAGGGTGAGGGTGATGCGAGGGTGAGGGTGATGGTAGTGAGGGTGATACGAGTTTACTGATGTGAGTGGAAGTGAGGGTGAGGGAAGAAATGAGAGAGAGAGAGAGAGAGGGGATGAAAGTTGTAATAGTGAGAGAGAGAGAGAGAGAGAGAGAGAGAGAGAGAGAGAGAGAGAGAGAGAGAGAGAGAGAGAGAAGTGAGTTATAAGGGTGATGGTGGGGTTGAAGGAGAGGTGATGGTGTGGGTGAGAGTGAGGAAGGAGATAATGTGATAGTGTACATGGGTGAGGGTGAAGGAGGAGGTAATATGAAGGTGTGTGAAGGGTGAGGGGGTAGGAGAGGTAATGGCATGATTTAATTAATAAGGGTGTGAATAGTAGACGGGAGGTATGAGACCTGTACTCTTTTATTACCTCATTATTTTGTTCACCTCAATAACAAAACTCTACGGGTTGAACACTGACGGTTGTATAGATTCCTCAGCCAGACCGTTTTTAATACCCGTTACTGGCTTATTGATAAAGATGCATAATGGAAAGCATTAGATTATCATTAGTATCAGAAATTCATAAGGCCTATCAATACTGTAGATATTGCAAACAGGTTTATCAGTCTCTTAGTTAAAAAATCCTCTACAGTATAATTATATAGGGCCTACTGTAAAAAGTTTAGTTTATCAATTACAACCACTATACAGACGAATGCTTAATGGAGATTCCTTACTTTTTACAAGGTTTATAAACTATAGGCCTATGGAGAGCGTAGGATTAACACAGAGGCTTCTTCCTTCTACATCCACTCTATAATATCATGAGAGACGTGGCCACTTTCCATCACGACTTCCCTGGCTTTCATTACGTATCACACAGATTCCGTAAAAAAAAAAAAAAAAAAAAAAAAAAAAAAAAAAAAAAAAAATCCAATATGCCGAGCTCGGATGTTGAGGGTTAAGTGGGAACCAGAGAATGCCTAGAGGGTATGTCAGTATGGTCGCTTTCCCCAGTTCTGAACACGTGAGTTTGGGTGCTACTGGTGCGGGTGGTATGTGACAGTGTGGTTGGTCCCTGCATGGCTCACCTCCTCCTCCCACGACCCGGCTGCTTGGGGAAAAAAGGAGGTATCCCATCTTCTGTTGTAATTAGGCCTTTTTGAGTGTGGGCACGTGGAGGTGGAGGTACAATTGGAGGTAAAGAGGGAGAGGTAGGATGAGTAGGACAAGGAATGAGGATGAGTGGAGATAAAATAGGAGAGAAAATGAGTAGGAGGGAGAGGTAGGATGAGTAGGACAAGGAATGAGGATGAGTGGAGGTAAAATAGGAGAGAAGAGGAGTAGGAGTGAGAGATAGGATGAGTAAGACAAGGAATGAGGATGAGTGGAGGTAAAATAGGAGAGAAGAGGAGTAGGAGTGAGAGATAGGATGAGTAAGACAAGGAATGAGGATGAGTGGAGATAAAATAGGAGAGAAGAGGAGTAGGAAGGAGAGGTAGGATGAGTAGGACAAGGAATGAGGATGAGTGGAGGTAAAATAGGAGAGAAGAGGAGTAGGAAGGAGAGGTAGGATGAGTAGGACAAGGAATGAGGATGAGTGGAGGTAAAATAGGAGAGAAGAGGAGTAGAAAGGAGAGGTAGGATGAGTGGAGGTTAAATAGGAGAGAAGAGGAGTAGGAGGTTCCTGGTAAAGCTAAAACTGAGTAACAATAGGAGGACAATAATGAGCAAGATTACAAAGTATACATATACTTACAATATAATGAGTAACATCATTATTGGTCCTTGCAATGTACTATCTGATCTACTATTGTGAGGGATAGGATATACACACACACACACACACACACACACACACACACACACACACACACACACACACAACCACACACACACACACATACACACACACACACACACACACACACACACACACACACACACACACACACACACACACACACACACATGATCGTCGTTTTGGCTTGAATCATTCCACTCATCTGCTGCAGCTAGACTCTAAATTCTCATTGTCCCAAATTGAAACAACACGAGGCTCAGATGACAGGATAAAAATGCGAACATCCAACCACAATCCGTATAACCTCTATTTTTTTTTTTCCTCTTCATGCATGCCCCTTATCCAAACTCCATCCACACCTCTTATATCCATGTAATTTTATCCTTACTTCTTCCCTTCTTCCTTTCTTCCCATCGCTACCACTTCTTTCCCAGCAACGTCACGTCTCTTCCTTTCTCTCTGTCCCTCTTCCCTGCATGTGCATCAGAATCCCTTTCCCTCTCCTCTCGGACCTCTCCATACACCCAATTTTATCCCTCCTTTCCCATTTCTCTACTTTCTGTATGGTTCTCTTCTTTCCCCTCTTTACCCCTCTCATTCTCCATTTTCTTCTTTCCCCTCTTTATCCCTTTCTTTCTCCATTCTATTTTTTCCCTTCTTTACCCCTCTTTTTCTCCATTATCTTCTATCCTCTCTTTACCCCTCTCTTATTCCATTCTATTCTCTCCCCTCTTTACCCCTCTTTTTCTCCATTCTCTTCTCTCCCTCTCTTTCTCCATTCTATTCTTTCCCCTCTTTACCCATTATCTTCTATCCTCTCTTTACCCCTCTCATTCTCCATTCTCTTAATTCTCTCCCCTCTCTGCATCTGATCCCCTTCCCTATATATACCCTATACCACCCTCATCAACACGTAAGCACCAGAGAAATTCTCCCTTTTATACTCTCTTGTCTATTTTCTCACTGTCATTCTCCGCTTTCCCCCTCGCTTATATATATATCGATTCAATCTCTTCACTCCCCTCCCCCACACCCAATCCTCTTCACCTGATACCCTCTCTACCCCTGTTCTCTCTTGTTTCCCCACTCTCCTCTCAGTATCTCCTTTACTTCCCTCTCCCAGCATTGACCACTTTGCCTCACCCCCATTCCTCTCCCATTTAATGTCGAGTCTGCTATGTCTCCTCCTTTCCACCTTTCAACTTCTCTCTTCCGCTCTTCAACTTCTCTCTTCCATCCTTCAACTTCTCTCTTCCACCTTTCAACTTTTCTCTCCCGCTCTTCAACCTCTCTTCCATCCTTCAATTTCTCTCTTCCACTCATCAACTTCTCTCTTCTATCCTTCAATTTCTCTCTTTCACCCTTCAACTTCTCTCTTCCACTCTTCCACCTCTTTCCTCAGTGCATCCCCCTCCCCTCTCTCCCATCAGTGACCACATACCCCCCCCCCCCCAACCCTCCACGGCCCCCTTTTCTATAGCATGCATGACCCCCCCCCCCCCCTCTACCATACACACACACCCTGTCCCCTCCTCTCTCCCTGACCCGGTTCCATAGATGTGTGATGAAGCGTGTAAATTGACCTACATATCGCTCACTCTGGGTTAATACCATACAGAAACAAAATAAATAAACCGTGAGATTCATAACAACGTGAAACTGGGAATTTAATATGGCTGTTGTTATTCACGACAAATATATATCGTACCGTATTCGAGACAATAAAACTGGGTGGTGGTGGTGGTGGACTGGCATAGCGGCGGCACTCGTAGATTATAAAAACAAAAACAAAAGAAAAATAAAGTAATTAAGAAGAGATATGGGTAATAAAGGAGAGGAGGACGAGGCAGCAGATGGGAAGTATGGGGATATACTGTATATACGAGTCATAACCACCTGTGTACAAAAATAATCTCATTTGACGTCAACAAAAGACATCAGAGTGAGTGAGTGAGTGAGTGAGTGGGGAGGGAGTCGGTGAGATATCCTTATATACACTAATTAAACCTCCTCATGTAAATAATATTATTCAAGTTCGGTCCAATTTGTCCAATATTTAATGTTCCTCTTGGATGATATTAAATGAAAAGAGAGTATATTGATATTACTGCTTTTATATTGATTGTTATGAGTGAGAATCTTTAGCCTATAGTACAGTGCATCGAAAATGGATCTTAATTAAGGGGGTGTTGGCAAATTTGGAGCAACTACATAATTCCTCCAAACTATTCCAAGCAAGCAAAAGGAAACTTTTTTTTTTTTTTTTTGTTAATCTGGCCCTGTTTCATGGTATATTAAGGACCCTGTGATCGTGTTTGAAATTGGAGGCTTCTGATTCCTCCTGAATATGCCACGAAACAAGCTCCTTCCATATAGTTGGTGTTTCGTGACCATATTTGAAGGACTCATTTATCTCCAATTTTCTGACTACATCACAGGGTCCTTAAGGAGGAATCAGTAGCCCTCCAATGTACCAAAAGTATTACTAGACTCCCTATACTATATTTCAACAGACACGTTATAACACTATATGCTACATGTGAGTATAAAGTGTTGTAGTGATGTGAGTGTTATATTTTCACCATAGTGTTATATTTTCCCCTTAGAGTAACTAAATAAAATCACATCACACTCTCCATTATCATTTCATTCTTCAGTCACAATAATAGTAACTTCTCGACCCTCAAATAACACCTATATCTATAAAACATAAGAATTTAACTTAGAATGAAATAATCCTTAATAATATATTGAAGGACTATAAGAAATTCGAGGGATAAATACCATAAAACCACACAGTATATAACTATTCTATACTCGTACCCTGTATATGCACATAAGGATAATCCAATCAGTTTACATTGAAGCGATTATGTACACCCGAGCACGTAAATTCCCGACCACGTACTTAGATGTTTATATCATCTGAGCTGGTAACACTGTGTGGTGAAGGTGTCATTGTAGGTGAAAGATGGTATCATGATATCCCTCTACTATGTTCCACCTACTCTGATTCCTCCCCATATAAATGTTACCAGCTCAAATGGCATAAACATCTAAGTATGTGGTCGCGAATATACGAGCTCGGGTGTACAGTCGGGGTCAATAATAATTATCCACATATGGGTATCTCAAACAACTTACTGTCTAATGTTTTCGGTTTCATAAGTATATGATGTTCTTGTTTTAAGTAGTGTGTAGCTGCTTGTAGTAAATTAAAAGATGTTACTTAATCCATTTATTGGAAAGTATATCAGCTAAGAAACAGAGGGAAGCAGTCATATATTTTACGTGAGTTTTCACGTATTTTTGACCACGACTGTACATACTTGGTAATGAACAGAGCGGGATGTACAGTACAGAACTGCAACAACAACAACAACAACAACAACAACGAGAGGTAATCAACACGGTGGTATGTCCTGACCTAGAAAACGCGTGGAAAAACTCTACTATTGGTGCGGTTTAATCCAGAATTCGTATTCATACCAGCTGATTGTGGACGAGTGGCGTCGATTCCACTAATGAGGTAAATATCAGACAACCAGTTCAGTTTTCGTTAGTAAATTTATGCCGTGATCGCGTCCATCTGTATTTTCACACACATTAAGCACATTCATGTCCATATCATTTGTATATTATTCAGACGCCGATATATTTTGTTACAGCTCACTAACAAAGTATTATTGTGCATAATTATATTAACCATTGGTATGCT
The DNA here is from genome assembly GCA_034508575.1 of Petrolisthes manimaculis. NCBI lineage: Eukaryota > Metazoa > Arthropoda > Malacostraca > Decapoda > Porcellanidae > Petrolisthes > Petrolisthes manimaculis. The sequence continues at coordinate 11,979 of JAWZYT010004566.1, forward strand.
ATCAGACTGAAATAATACCTAAACCGTCTTTAGCGTAATTGTTTATGTCACAGTATAAGTCACCCATAGATAATTCCCATGACCATTAACATAATCATCGACATTAACCATTAACCATTAACATAATTAATTATCTACAATACATATTAACTCATCACTCATATACACTGGTAATGTACCGAGGAAATCATTAATTATTCCTTTAATGTTATGATGGATAGTTTGATTATTAGAACAGTATGTACCGTTTATATGTGACCTATAAAACCTTCACATACCCTCAAGTCATAACAACAACAACATCATCAAAGGGAATAATATTACTACTGCCAAAACTAAGGAAGGAACGGAAGGCCAGAGATGGTGGGGGGGGGGGGGGGGGGAGAAGTGAGCAGTGTGGGGGGGGGGGAGTGAGCAGTGTGAGGGGGAGGGGAAGGTATGAGGTGGGGGGAGGGAAAGCCGAGAGGTGGGGGAGTGGGAGTGAGTTGTGGGGGGAGGGGAAGTGAGCAGTGTGAGGAGAAGTGAGGGGAGGAGAAGTGAGTTGTGTGAGGGAGAGGGGAAGGCGAGAGGTGGGGGGAGCAGTGTGAGGGGGAGCTTGGCCACTAAATTCAGCCCCACTGCAAAAAATCGACAGGCGAGGTCAGAGAGCAACCAATACCTATAGCGGACAAGTGTCGATACTCCTCACCTCTTGTGTACCCCCAGCCCAGCCCAGCCCAGAACTTCCCAGCGCAGAACACCCCAGCCCAGCCCAGCCCAGCCCATTGCCAGTCCCTTGTTCCGATTGGTTCACTCACTTTGATTGGTGGAAGGGTTTGAAAGGACGACTCTGATTGGTGGAGGCCTTAATAGAACTATCCTAATTGTTAGAAACTTTGAAGATCTGTCAACTGTGTTAAGGACAATTCCATTAGCTTGGTGGAAGGATAGGAAATTTCAGCTGTGATTGGTAGAGGGTTTGGGAAATTTCAGCTGTGATTGGTGGAGGGTTTCGGAACTTCAGCTCTGATTGGTGGAGGGTTTGGCAATTTCAGGTGTGATTGGTGGAAGGTTTGGGACTTTCAGGTGTGATTGGGGGAGAGTTTGGGAATATCAGCCGAGATTAGATGAGGGTTGGGAATTTCAGCCGAGATTGTTGGAAGGTATGAAAAATTGAGAGGGAATTCTGTGGTCCGGTAAACTAAACACGACCCCCTTGGGCATCTCTGGTTCTCTGTTGGCAAGTCAGATCAAAGATTTTATAGGCTGGAGGGATACATGTAGAGAAGGTCTAGACTTTAGAGAATACTGACGATGAAGATGAAGAGAAGGAAGGCAAGGTAAAGCTAAAGTGGAGAAGATGTAGTGGAGAAGCTGGAAGATGTAGTGGAGAAGCTGGAAGATGTAGTGGAGAAGCTGGAAGATGTAGTGGAGAAGCTGGAAGATGTAGTGGAGAAGCTGGAAGATGTAGTGGAGAAGCTGGAAGATGTAGTGGAGAAGCTGGAAGATGTAGTGGAGAAACTGGAAGATGTAGTGGAGAAGCTGAAAGATGTAGTGGAGAAGCTGGAAGATGTAGTGGAGAAGCTGGAAGATGTAGTGGAGAAGCTGGAAGATGTAGTGGAGAAGCTGGAAGATGTAGTGGAGAAACTGGAAGATGTAGTGGAGAAACTGGAAGATGTAGTGGAGAAGCTGAAAGATGTAGTGGAGAAGCTGGTAAAAATGGAGGGAAGAGAATATAATAAGTAAGAGAAGGAGTAAAAGAAAAAAATATAAAAAAAGTGATAAAAAAGTGAAGCGTGAATCACTTGTAAAAGAATAAATAAACAATACATGAATGACTTATCAATAAACAAGGAGCAAGAGAAGGATGTAAGGGAAGAGCAGGTCTTTATATTGTCACTAGAAATGCCATAACAAGAATCCATCTACTGTACTACATAAAAACAAGTATAGGAGTAGCCCTTGTAACCTCCTGCTTGAAATGAGTTGTGTGAAATTTTCGTACCTATTTGATACTCACATTATAAGTACGACTAATGAGGCCATTCACCTCCTTTGCTCTCCTTGCCACCCATCCCCATCATATCAAACTGCAGGTGCTCCAAAACTTTACCATTCTGAAGACATTACTGAGGATCGTACAAACTTCTGGCGCTCGTTAGTGTCCAGAATCTCTCTTCCTTTATACAGCTTTTAGGTATAGATACAAATTTATAACAAGCAGCTTTTAGGTATAGACATATGGAGACAATAATTCATGATATCTACCTTGGTACTATCACTCTTAAGAGTCTGGAGGCGAGGCTCACGTACCCCTGTTGTTACCCTGAATCAGTGAGTCCAAAGCCTCTGTTGACAGGAATAGGTATATACAGGGTGTCTTACAAGTTTTGGCGGAGCCGGAGGGAGATGAAAGTTTCTTCAATTCTAAGCAAAAAATACTTTATAAATATGTGTGTTTTCGGAACTCATTTACGAATAATATGGTCAGATGTGGCCGTGAGTAGTGACGGGTATAGGCTGCGCCATGGCGACTCCCGTCCGCCTAGTGATGCCATCAGGTTTTTTTTTTTCCTCTCTCTCTCCTCCAATTTACATGTTCTTGTTCTGAGTTAAGATATATTATCAATAAACGTCTGATAAGTGATTGTTCTAGGAAATGTTAGTGCATTAAATTAGTACTAGCCTCGCTGCCACAGTTCCCATCCAGCTCTCTTGCGAGTGACATGTTGTGTCTATTTGATGGACTTTCACCACTATTTTACTACAATACCATTCACATTTACAAACGTGTCGTATACATACATGAATTTTATCTATGGGTTCTGCAATGACAACAATGAAGCATCGGAAACAAAGTACAATCAGAGATTTCCAACAACATCAGACCCAATTACTCGTAATGTTTGGCTAAGAATTGTATCAACTTTCATTTCCCTGCGGCTCCACCACAACTCCTGAGACACCCTGTACTCAGTGTACTGTATACAAGTTGTTTAAAATTCGCTGGTTCAGGACTACGTGGGATCGAGAAATGCACCAGACTTTAGGGGAGCGATATTTCAGTACCAGAACAGTTGCTAACTATATTGTGATAAAGAGTACCTTGTTTACGAAGTGTTTACGAAAACACATTGTTCATAAAATATGATTTAATTAAATAACGATAATTTAAATCAGACTTGTCAAACTGCGATGCTTTATAAGTATAATGTCATATGTAAATAATTACAATATTTTCTTTGAATAAGTGGTGCAAATTTCCTGCACGATCTTCAGCAATGACTTGGACAAATGACACATTCCGGCAACTGAAAGCCGAGTCGAGGAGCGAATGGAAGAACTCCCAGCTGGTGTCACAGTTAATGAGAACCCGAATGTCAACATCTTACCTTCTCCACTCACAACCTTTCTCCTCCTCCTTGTCTTCTCTTATCTTCTCCTCCTCTTCCTCCTTCTCCTTCTCCTCTTCCCTTCTCCTGCTCTTATCCCTCCCCCTCCTCCTCCTCCTTGTCTTCTCTTATCTTCTCCTCCTCTTCCTCCTTCTCCTCCTCCTCCTCTTCCCTTCTCCTGCTCTTATTCCTCCTCCTATTCCTTGTCTTTTCTTCTTTCCTTCTCTTTCTGTTCCCCTATCTCATTTTCTCCGCTATCCTCATCATATCCTTCTCTTCACCCTCGTTCTCTACATGTATCCCTCCAGCCTAGAAAATCTGTGATCATACTTGCCAATATAATTATAGATAAAATCCTACACATACATATTACATTACAACATTATCATAAGAGCTCATGCATATTGTATATACATAATGGATGTGAACTGAATATTAATGCGTTCTTTGGGAGTCATATATCGACATTCCTCTCTGATAGGAAATATGTATATGTGTGTGAGTGTGGGGGGTGTTTTATATTCTCGGCATATATTTAAAGAGCGCGCGCGCGAGAGAGAGAGAGAGAGAGAGAGAGAGAGAGAGAATCACAACGAGCAAGGGTTGTAACGAGGGATTAAAATATTCAAGACTCATAATTCCGTGAAAAAAAATGAGTGCCTGGTAAAATATTCACATTTACTGAATATTAAAAACTCCCGAAGCCTCCAGCCATCCACTCAGTCAACCAACCAACGAGTCAAAAAATAAAAAGTTATCTATACCTGGGAATTATCTATCTGGGAAATTGTTTAACAGAGGAATTATATATTTGGAAAAATAGTCCCATTTGGGAATAATACATTAGTCGCGTAGGCCTATCTGAAAATAACTTACAAGGGATATCATCAAACAGGGACACATATATTTGGATAAAAGTCTAACTGGGAATTGCTTGTCCGGAACATTGTCTGACTAGTAATCATCATTGTATAAAGGCCAATGTAATGTATAATGTGATGTAAAGTATAATGTAATATAAAAAATAATGTAAAAATATATGTCAAGTATAATGCAATGTAAAAATAATGTAAAGTACAATGTAATGTAATGTAAAGTATAAAGTAGAGTACAATGTAATATAATGAATAATGTAATGTAAAGTACAATGTAAAGCAATGTATAATGAAAAGTACAATGTAATGTAAAATATAATGTAAAGTACAATGTAATATAAACTATAATGTAATGTAAAGTATAAAGACTAATGTAATTCAAGCCATAATGAATAAAACTGAATATAATTAAGTTGAAGTGTTCAGTACATCGGAGTGACTGGTGTGGAGGTGTGAGTGTACAGACAGACAGAATAGTGGTGAGTGACGTGGTGACCTTAGTGGTTGGTCAGGTCCTAAGCCACCTGTCACGTCACACCTGCCACTCCTCACTCCATCTAATTAATACTTCACCAGGTAATATATAAATGGTTAAGTGCTGGGAACCTCCACTGTTATCTCCTCCGGCAATGGTGGTGTGGTGTGGTTGTGGTGTGGTGTGGTGTGGGTGTGGTGTGGGTAAGGTGGTAGTGGAACGGTGCATGGGTATGGTGGGGTATTGTGGGTAAAGTGGTGGTGGTGGTGGTGGTGGTGGTGGTGGTGTGTGAAAAGCACTGTGGCTGTGGTCGAGATAAAACAAAGTGAGGTGAAGTTGTCAAATGAATAATAAATATGAGGAGTTGTTTTGTGGGAGTGGCGACATGAACAGAGGAAGCAAAAATGATAACATCATTATAACTAAAGTAACATTAATTCTCATATTTGATACTCAAATGTTGAATTTCAATCATTTTAACTACGGTAACTGAAACAACCGATACCCACACATTTTACAATAATACAATTTAAAAACCATCGTTGGACTGAACCACTGGAACACAACATTTACCTGATAAACGATAAATGTTTTTTGTGGTTCCTGAGAGACAGAATATGACTCAAACTCTGGACACATATTAGCAAACACATCAGTTAACGAGGATAAACTGTGCATTATTCAACATCCTGCAATTCTCTGTTACCGTGCAACATCGTCCAGCAAACCCTATGCACCCGACAAAAGCCGAAACGAACATTAAAACCCATTCCAGGCAGGCAAGACGGTGTAGGACCCAAAATTTCCCTGCTTACATGACAACACGAACCCTGGATACATACACACACACACACACACACACACACACACACACACACACACACACACACACACACACACACACACACACACACACACACACACACACACACACACACACTACCATCAGGAACTTGTCAGGATACACCAGAACCAGCAGAGAGAGACAAGGAAAACACCAGAGTGAAAGGAAGACGTCTGCCAAACACTATAGGCGTCAACATGGAGGGAGAGAGGAAGTTACACCATGGCAAAATCTTGTCCACAGCGATAATAAAATGGAAAATGAAAAATATATCTTGAGAGGTGTGTGTGTGTGTGAGTGTGTGTGTGTGTGTGTGTGTGTGTGTGTGTGTGTGTGTGTGTGTGTGTGTGTGAGTGTGTGTGTGTGTGTGTGTGTGTGGAAGTGAGTGAAGGTGAGAAGGTCAGGTAACAGAACTGGACGTTACAAAAATACTAAAAAAAACATATCGGCCTGAGCGGGGAGAAAAACAAGCCACACACAGACAGAATACATGCACTAACCATTTCTCCGTCCCTCATTTCCCTATGGGTTGAGCCGAGGGTCACTGTTTTCAATTAACGTTTTGGTTAATCAGCCCAAAATTAGATTAATGGAGTAGTATGGAAGTATACTGTATGCTCTCTCTCTCTCTCTCTCTCTCTCTCTCTCTCTCTCTCTCTCTCTCTCTCTCTCTCTTTCACACACATACACACACACACACACACATACACACACACACACACACACACACACACACACACACACACACACACACACACACACACACACACACTCCTACCTTTCGGATTCATGAGAGTCAATACTCCACATGACATCAAAGAAGCTAATTTAGATGAAAGGCAAAATATAGTCAACGTGGGTTTATAATTTCGTAAGCATTGGGTTTAGCTCTATATTCACGTAGTATGGGGTGAGCCAGGAAGCATCCAGCCACAATTCCCAGGAGGTCAGTCCGTGCTGAGGTGGGATGACAGAAATAAAATGGTATAATAAAACAAGAAATGTCCTGGGGAGAGATGAGTGAGGACATGTCAGCGGGGAGGGACGCTCTGCAAATGAGGTATAAAATATGTATATAGGGTGTAGAGGGATACAAGACAGCTACAGGGTGATGGGGGTACAGGGTGATTGCTACAGGGTGACGGGGGTACAGGGTGATTGGTACAGGGTGAGAGGTACAGAGTGATGGGGGTACAGAGTGATAGGGGTACAGGAAGACAGATACAACAGGGTGGCAGTAACAGGAAGGCAGGATGCAGGTTCACCTAAATAACTAAAGTGAGAGGAAAGAAAACTATGTATTGGTGGAATGATGGGAAAGTTAATGAGAGACGACATTAGCCTCTGCACTCCAGGACACGTTCCATACCCTGAATTATATATACGGTGCATTTTAAACTCTGGCCTTAGACTGAAAGGGATAAATGAGGTCTAATTGAGATACAAATTATGGAGATTTAATGGCAGCGTTTCCTCACTGACACTGACTCTAGACTTTTTACCATCTTTGACTAAGAACATCAATATCAACTATAAAGGGCAGTGGATAATTTCACTGGGAATCATTTTACCCTTAAATTATTATAACAGTAAGGGATATACTGTATATACGGTAACAATATTATACAGGGTGATTCAATATTCCACGCATCACAGTGACTGATGACCTCCTTGGATAATTTTAAGCTAAAATGTCTCTAATGATGATAGGTCGAATTATACATAGTTTACCTGTTATAATACACTTATGATAATGTATTGATGACGGTATAATGTGAAGGGACCTGTCCCCCCCCTCACCCCTCTAAATTTCTGGGATATGTTTCAGATGTTTGTAGTACAGGAATAGAGCGTGTTGCAGATGAACAAACAGAACATTGAACATTTTCTGTAGATTGAAGGAAAAATATGTTCACTGTTGTAATCAATGAATAAAGATGTACAAAATCTTAATTCACTATCATAAATGTATTGAAACAGCTAAACTATGCATAATTCGCCATTTCATCATAGAAACATATTGGCTAAAAATTATCCAAGCAGGTCTTCATTCAATTTAACGCATGGAATGATGAATCACCCTCTCTAATTTTATAAATATATCTCAATCGAGAGGGTAGATATTTCTGCCACTATGCATTATTTTATGGTTTCAGATTATAGCTATCAAAACATTTTCTACATGACATGACCGATATAATAATTCGGTGAGGCTTGAGTTTGATCAACGCTATATGTCGTAAACAGCGAAACATACTCACCCTCCAATTTAATATTCTTCCTTACCCCTACAAAGTTTAATCTGATTATGGTGACGGTCCGCGCTTCCCTCCGGCCCCAGATATTTCCAAAGAATACCTAACAAGATTGATAAGGTTGGGGAAAGATGATGGAGACGACGAGGAAGAGGAGGGGAGGGGTCGGTTGGAAGGAGGAGAAGGAATGGGGGGAAAGAGAGAAGGAGGAAGCATAGGTGAAATTAAGGAAGAAGGGTAGGGAAAGAGGAGGAGGCGGACAGCTATTATAAGAGAGAAGAAGGGAGGTGGAAGAGGAAGAGGATAACAAGACCCATTAGTGTAAAGTTGAATAATTTTTAAGTCCTGTGACAGCCTATATTGGCTTTGTTGAAGGTCGTGTGGAGGGAGAGGCGATGTGTGGATGAAAGAACAGAAGAACTACACGCAACGAGAGCAATGGGCAAAATAAATCACCGTGTGGGAGGAAGAAAAAAAAAATATATACAATTGAAACAGAGAGGGAAGGAAAATCACTGTGTTACCTTGCCAGATGATATAAAAATACAGGTCAGCACAAACTATACGAGAACATTTTTATGGAAATTAAGTATGCATTTTAAAACGTGTGTACAACGTATTTATAAATATAAAAGGGTCATGATTATCCTAACGCAGAAAATGGTGTGTACGTGTGACTAAAAAAAAACCAGTTGATGCTACTGATAGTCACTCTGGGAAATGAACATGTTACTATTGCTTGTGTAAATGAAAGACCTGTATGGTTGGTTAGCTGGCTTGGTCAGATTACTTCTTGTTCTTGACCAGGATGGTAGTTACGGTAAGTATAGACAAAAAGACCAATACGGAAAGGAGAAATTCTATTGATGGTTGGTTGGCTTTGCTAGACTTGCTAAATTTGACAACTTCACGATGGGAGAGTAAGGTAAGCAGCCAAACCCACCTCAAACAGGGACTGCATCTCAGCGCACTCGAACTCCCCTGATGAATCCTAGCAAGTTGAGATGAGAACCCTGATACCGTCTAGTAATGCGAGTGGACGAGGCTGCATGCGGCGACACTCACACAAACGGGTATCTATCATCACTTTCTCCACCAGGGACGGCAGGGATTCTCTTCAAGTTCACCACAACCCCATGAAAAACTGTCTGCATTTTATGGGATGTCGTGAGTGGGAGGCTGACGGCGGATTGCACTCACATCAGGGAAGTAACTGGAGGCAGCCTGGTACTCGCAAGCTTAGCCTACATTCGGTGCAGAGGGAAACATAAACATTAAACTTCAATATTTAAGGCATTAAGAGATGTTTCGACCTCTCTGTTGAACTATACTGCCTGTGTGACCTTGTGAAAGACTGCGGTAGGGAAGAATAGGGGCATCTTCTCACCTCCATTCACACACACACACACAAACACACACAAATGTCTCTTCACCTTCGCGCACACACATACATACATATTTGTATACAGCCATCTTACCTAATCTACTGAGTTCAACTGTGAACAAGTTGAAAGTCTTGTATTTCATCAGAGGAACTTGATTTAGCCCACAGAAATAGTAATGGAAAATGAGAGCCCCAAGTTCTCGTCTGCATTTCAAGACTTCTTCAATAAAATGTTGGCCCAAGGGATGTTGTGTTATAGAAACGAAAGATTGGAAACGAACACTTGTGTAGCCTTTACTTTTCCTGAATATTAAGTCATATATATATATATATTACGCCAGGCTAGCGTTGTAGTTATTAAATAGATGTATTATAGTAATAACGGAGGGAAAAAGGAAACGTGCTTGGTAAAAAGTATAAAAGGAGTAACGATATATCATGGGAAACTTATTTTTTCTTGGTACCGGTACTTGATAGGTGAAGTGTACAGTGAGGGGAAGGGGAGGGGGAGGGGGGCGTTGGGGAATGAGGAGAGAAGGGAGGGCTGGGGTGTAGAAAGGGGAGGGCTGGGGTGTAAAGAGAGATGGAAGGCTGGGGTGTGAGGAGAGAGGGAAAGTTGGGGTGTAGAGAGAGGGGAAGGCTGGAGTGTACAGAGGGGAAAACTGGGGAGTGGAGAGGGGGGGGGGAGGATGGAGTGTGGAGAGAGAGGGTAGGATGGGGGTGTAAAGGGGGGGAAAGACTGGGGAGTGGAGTGGGGTGAAGGCTGGTGTGTACAGAGGGATGAGGGCCGCCACACACACACACACACACACACACATACACACACACACATGGGTTCACTGCCTCCATGTTGCTTGGTCAGGGAAAAGATTTGAAAGGAACATCTGGATATAAAAAAAAAAAAAAAAAAAAAAAAAAATAGAAAAAAAAAAAGGAGCTGGAAATAACCCAAATATACGCCTTTTAAAAACATACCCAGTATTTCTTTCTATACATATATTTCTTAGGCCCAGAGTCTGGAGGAGGAAAAATGCCGAGAAAAAAAAATATATTGATACGTGGAAACGAGGTAAGAAAAAGGGGACTGTAGGCGAGGGATATAAGGTAAGACTCTATCCAATCGAGAGTATTTTAGTAGCAGAGATCGGCTTACAAGTACAAAAAAAAATAAAAAAAAATAATAATAATAATCTGAGAGAGTAATGTACAGTAAATAGTATATATGTAATTCCTGTTATGCTTACGAGCTAGATCATAACATAACATACCTCTTACAAATTGTGTGCCCACACACACACACACACACACACACACTTACTCCCACACTCACTCATTCACTAACTCACTCAGTTACACACACACACACACACACACACACTTACTCCATCTCTTCCTCACTCACACAAACACACCAAACACACACACACACACAAACACATCAAACACACACACATACACACACACATACACACAGAGACAGACCTTAACGTTTTCGAAGCAGTGTGGTCTGACCTTACAGTAATTGCCAAGGTACCGTATCCAAATATTCAGTACCAAGCCATACACTGAGAACAGAGAAGCAATTATAATATTATATTTTACAAGAATGTAATATCGTAAGAATGCAAATTGCAGGAAACATAATCGTGCAACCATTCAACGTTGATATCTCTCTCTCTCTCTCTCTCTCTCTCTCTCTCTCTCTCTCTCTCTCTCTCTCTTACAGTCGTATAATTATAAAACTTCCAATAAATCAAGCACCAGGTCATTTCTATATACTGTATACACTTAGGGGATCTGTTTCGTGGTACAGTTCGGAGTAATTCATTTTTTGGTACATTGGAGTGCCTTGATTCCTCCAAAGTATGTGAGGAAATAGGACCAGAAGAACAAAAATAACGGTGTTCTGTTGCATGGAATAGTTTGGAGGATTCATTTGCTCCAGATTTACCAACACAAAACTTCTCCCTTAATTAAGGACCCTGTATATACAAGATCGTGTATGAGAATTGGAGGCTTCTGATTCCTCCTGACTAGCCTATGCCACGAAATAAATAAGCTTCTTCTCTATAGGTAGGTGGTGTTTCGTGGCAATATATGAAGGACTTATTTACCTCCATTTTTCCGACTACATCACAGGGTCCCTTAATTAAGAACCCTTCCATTTCCCGCCTGTATATTATTCCCTTGTACCTTCATACGAAATACCACGAGCCAAGGCATTAGTTTAGACCACCTTCATATAATTATAAACCATTGCTTCTCTCTCCAAGACATATATTGTATATCAGTAAGAAATATAACATCAGTAATAAATATGACATCAGTAAAATATATGACATCAGTAAGAAATATAATATCGTATTTACTCCTTTAATGTGATGCATATCAATTAAACGTCAAGAGGGGAAATCAGAATGAGAGAACAACGACGTCAATAAACACTAGATGAATTACTTCACAATCTTAACAATGCAGATGAAAATAAAACATTGTGAAACGAAATTAATATTAATTAATGACATAAAAGTTAATCAAAACATTCTTCAGAGTATGACAATGAAAGGAGGTTATTTGCTGCCACTGATCGCAAAATATTAATATTCGAGTGGGAACTGGTGAGGCAATAAGTAGATACATTAATTTCTGAAACAGAGGACATGGTGTTTTTGCTACGTTCACTTATAAAGCTTTATTTTTGGCCCATATTTTCGCTCATATCATTTTGAACCACCTACGTTCTCAATAGAAGATACTCAAACTTATATCCACGACTGGACACTGATAATTATGTAAATAAAACTCTGGATTAACTTAAAATAGAGGGCAAGAAATGCTCACAGAGGAAAATAGAAAACAAAACACGAGAAAATTCCGACATGGTGGGCTACGGAGCAAATTAAATTAGCATTTATATTAGGCAAGATAAAGAAAAACTTGGCAGGGTCTGGTTCGGGTTACCTTTACTGCGGAGGAAGTTCTGGGGAGATGGTTTAAGTAAATATTATAATGGTAACATGAAGGTGAGAGGTACACAGAGAGTCAGGTGGATGGAGTGATTATTAATGATAGTGAGCTGAAGGGTAACGTGGAATATAAAGTATACTGCTTCAAATATTCACAGTTAAGGAAATCTTGTTTGTTGTGTGTGTGTGTGTGTGTGTGTGTGTGTGTGTGTGTGTGTGTGTGTGTGTGCAGGTCACTTCATTCTTCACATCTGTCCTAGTTTTACAATCAAATTTTTCTATATTTTATTATGCAGTCTACCTTTCCTTCTCCCTCTCCCCTCGTGTCTCTGTTTCCCTACCCTATATATTAGTTTCATAATCAAAACAGAAATTGGAGGGCTACACAATCCTCCAAACATGACGACAAACAGGACACTTACTCGATTACTGAGGTACCCGTCTGTTTACTCGCAATACTTCGGAGGAATCAGTAGTCATCCTATTTCACACAGCACTTTACCCCACTAAACGACAACACAGTAATTTAAAACTCATCCTTGATATACTTTTTCATGGTCTGGGTACGATACCTAACCAACAGCACAACATCCTGTTTTCTACCTACGGGTTCTCGTCTTGTCAGCCCGGGTACGTTCGCCTCTTTTTTCTTTTACTAACCAGCTTTTAAATTGACATACTGGTCCTTGCTTTGAGTTTCCTAAGAGTAAGGTAAGTCGGTCATTTATATTGGGTTCTTCACGTTTCTTCATGCACTGCTTTCTGTTCTTCTAAACTGCATGTATTGTAGTTCATTTTCCCCATCCTATTTTTTTCCTTTGAACATAAATTCAACACACTTTCCTATTTCCATTTTTTCTATTCTTTCTCTCAGCTCTCTGGCGATATATGTGTATGCGAATGACACGTCAAGCCTTCCCTCTCCAATTGAGACTTAAGTGAAGGTAAATTTACTCTACTACTGATGTGCTCTTCTGTAGTTACCCTGATATGACACTCCCAGGCAACTAGGTCCGGAATGGGAGGAATGGAACGCTCCCACTCATTGTGTAGTGGAATGTTGGTTCGGCTCGTGGTAATGAAATCGAAACATTCTTCTCCGAGTTACACGCCAACTTCCTTCCCTCTCCTTTGTTGGAAATGTCACTCATATCCAGATTATCACACAATGCCGTGTAAATAAACATGACCAAGTTACCCCACCCAAGATTCAAACCCTACCTACCCCAGCGAGTGTGTTATTATAATGGAGTAACCAATAAATCGCTGGCCAAGAGTGGAGTAGCTTGCTCAGTGCTAATCATTTATATTTGCTTTATTTATTTACCTTTTTTTTTTTTGCCTTATTTATTTTTTTGCCTTATCTATTTTTTATTTATACTGAGAAAGGGGAAGACTAAAGGCAACACGTCCAATTAAATTTCTCACGTATTGGGAAATAAAATGGGAGGTCCAAAATCAAGTTAATTTCCTTTCAAGAATCCTAGACACATTACCGGTACTCTTGAAGGAGACCAAGTCGTAGTAAGTGAGAATCCTAGATGAAGGTAGAGTGTTTAAGAGATGACCTGGTGAGCATTTAGTAGTCCTCCATTTATCCTTCAAATAAAAACAACATCCGACAAACCACAAACAAAATATACCTGTGTGTGACGGAAGGGACCTACAGACAGACAGGCGCCTTTGACATGTGATACCGGTATGTGTTGAGTACGGTACAGGATATGATTGGTGTAGTGGTGAGAGTGGCTGCAAGGGAAGGGTACTCACGTATGGGAGGTGCCTGGTGGGATAAGGCTGAAGTGACTCTCTGATGTACATACCTGCCAGGGGAGAAAAAAATACCCTGAGTCAGTAATGCAATGGTTACATGGTTTCTAAATCATGTGTTCCTTGTACTAATATTAATACAAGGACCAACTCTAAATCATTTAATATTTTTTTCTTACATCAGTAGGGAGTAAATCTGAAGCGGGTCAATGTTAGCTCGGGTTTCATTTGGCATCAACAAAGATAATGCACTTGGCATTATCAGGAGTTCTTAGTAAACAAGAGAAGCGATTAACTTGTTTACCAAGGAGCGTCCTGCCATCTGTTGGTGTGTAAGTGAACCCTGGCTGCTGGGGATAAGGGATAAGGGGACGGGAAGGTGAACCAGAGCCATAATAATGGCCTGGTTTATTGGGTACAAGAACTCTGGTGTTGATAGACCCAATAAACAGGGAAGCAACATCCAAGTACTGAAGAGATAAATGAGAAAATATATCATAGAAGCAAAATAGACTCACCCGAGCGCTTAATATCACAAGCGTCAAATTTGGTGTACGTATTTCTTTAGACTACCAACTCATATTTCACTCTCAATCTTATTAACATATAATAGGAATTTATATCTATTTCACCTGGATTCAGTACAATGTAATCACTTCTAACCTTCATAAACCTCAAATATTCTGTATAACTTGAGCATAATCATTCCATAGGTTACTGAGGTATTTTGTTCACTAACTAACAAAGGAACATTAGTAATTACGAAACCTTTTGCAAAACTTTGTCTGATAAAATGAAATGGTCTAAATAACAAACAAAATAAACACA
>JAWZYT010004567.1:0-10000 GCA_034508575.1 Petrolisthes manimaculis
TCATTCATATCATTATTATTTTCTCTTTGCTGATAACTGTATTATTATTACTAGTAGTAGTAGTAGTAGTAGTAGTAGTAGTAGTAGTAGTAGTAGTAGTAGTAGTAGTAGTAGTAGTAGTAGTGGTAGTAGTAGTGGTAGTAGTAGTAGTGGTAGTAGTACGGTAGTAATAATAGAAGTAGTGGTGGTATTAGTAGTAGTAGTAGTAGTAGTAGTAGTAGTAGTAGTAGTAGTAGTAATGGTAGTAGTAATGGTAGTAGTAGTAATGGTAGTAGTAGTAGTAGTAGTAGTAGTAGTAGTAGTAGAAGTAGTAGTAATAATAATAATAGAAGTAGTAATAGTAATAATAGTAGTAGTAGAAGTAGTAGTATTGTTATTATCATTATCAGTACAGTGTTGGTAAATCTGGAGTAACAGATTCCTCCAAACTATTCCAAGCAACAGACTGCATGGATATCACTAGTGTTGTTCATCTACACGCTCACGTTTCCTGGCATAGTCTGGAGGAATCAAGGTGCTCCAACTATACCCTGAAGAATATTATGAACTCTGGTTGGTTGGGGGATGGTTGGTTGGTTGGGTGGTTGAGGGATGGTTGGTTAGGTGGTTGATTGGATGGTTGGTTGGTTGTATGAAGTGTTTGTGTTTTTGGGTGGAGAGAGAGAGAGAGAGAGAGAGAGAGAGAGGTGGAGGGTGTTGAAAGAGAGTAATGTAGAATGTTGGAGAGAGAGAGAGAGAGAGAGAGAGAGAGAGAGAGAGAGAGGTGAGGGTTTTGAAAGAGAGTAATGTAGAATGTTGAAGAGAGAGAGAGAGAGAGAGAGACAGAGAGAGAGAGAGAGAGAGAGAGAGAGAGAGAGAGAGAGAGAGAGAGGTGAGGGTTTTGAAAGAGAGTAATGTAGAATGTTGAAGAGAGAGAGAGAGACAGAGAGAGAGAGAGAGAGGTGAAGGGTGCTGGAAAGGAACAGAGTAATATACAGTATATAGTTAGTTGTATGTTGAAGTGAACTCATTGTGGAGTTTTGGAGATGAGGGTTACGTGTATAAGAGCCCCAGTTTGTAGAGAGAGAGAGAGAGAGAGAGAGAGAGAGAGAGAGAGAGAGAGAGAGAGAGAGAGAGAGAGAGAGAGAGAGAGGAGGGAAGTAGTGGGGGGGTAGTATGAGAGAGAGAGAGAGAGAGAGAGAGAGAGAGAGAGAGAGAGAGAGAGAGAGAGAGAGAGAATCGTGGCTGGAACTGATATAAAGGTTGATGGAGAAAACGACCAAGTTGAGAGAAAGATCAGAATTGACACAAAAACATCGAATTTTTTTCCTTGTATAAAAATAATGAATCTCTAAGAGTTAGTGTGAGTAATGCTAAGCTCCATTGGCTCCCTACACTACACTAGTATGTATGTATATAACAACTAAGTATTGCTATGATTATTGCTTGAAAGAATCTCTTGGCTAAGAAAGAAGATGAATTAAAAAATGATCGTATTATCTAAAGCGGTAAATGTTAGTATTAGTATTATTATTATTAATTATTATTATTATTATTTTGTTTGCTGTATTAGTTAAATTGATATCCGTTTTTTTTTTGTTTGATGTATGTGCGGGTGTAGACCAAACCTTATTTATTCATTCAATGTTTGTTTACATTTTGCAAAAAGGTACTTACAGATAATAAGGAGCTGTAATGTTAAGTAGAGTGTTTGTGAAGGTTCGATTACCAATACAATACAATACGTCCCGCTGTTTTCGTTTCGGATGTACAATTTATCTAAAGCGTTTATATAATGTGCTGTCGTAACAATATGGAATGCAGTTGGAAACCTATCCGTGGCTTACAAAATATTTTTACAAGCAAGAGTCGCACAATCAAGCTATCGCAGACATCCCCCTCCCCTAGTTCACCAAGGGACCACACTATAGTATAAATACGTATGCTGAACAGGCCGGCCACACACATACACACACATACACACATACATACCGTACAGTTAGCCATCCGTTGGTAGCCCTGATCTGGTACCATTCATACAATAAGGTTGGTAGTCCTGACCTGACCAGAAATAATTTGTTGTCGTTTTCGTCGTCTGTGTTTCCTCCCTTCTCGATAAAGTTACTTGAGTATTCACCACGACAGAAGGTTGAGGTGGATGGACAATTTGAGTATTAATAATGACTAGTGAAGTATGTGTAATTAAGTAATTAGTGGGGTGTTTTTTGTGACGAAAATGTCCTCTGTCCCCCTTCGTGTATGTCCACTTTCCGTGTGTGAATTCCTGGCGCTGTAGGTGGTCACATAACAATTTGTATAGCCCGACAGACAAACAAAGTCTCTTCATTTAGATATATATAAGTTGTCAGGCGTCAAACTTCACAACAACCTTGACTCACCAACTCACACTTCACTCCCACAATCATTTAAGGGCTGATTCTCTAGATAGTACATTGGAAGGCTACCGATTCCTCCTAACTGTACCAGAAAACAGACGCCCTCAATGGTACTCATAGGGGAGATGTTTCGTGGAATAGCTTGGAGGAATCACAGACCTTTCAATAATTCATACGGGGATTCTTCTTTTTTTTGTACAGTACATTGGTGAGCAAAGGTTGGTTGGCAGAACTTGAGACGCGTTGATAAATGTTCTTTGACAGTCGTGCTGGGCCAACACTTACTACGTCACAAACCAACGCGTTATTCATGTTCATCAATAATTTAGGTTACACAGTGCAATGAACTTGTTATACATGCATGGTAAGGTCGATATTGATGATGATAAAATAACGTGTCGTGTGGTTTATCAATTTACCAGGCACACACACTCACATACATTCACACATACATACACACACACACACACATACATACGACCACGGACCATCACCTTCACTGAGAAAAGGTTGTATGATGTAGAATATTTGGAGCATCTCTTCCCTCTCCTTTACTTCACTTATTATCCTAACACCTCACCTCACCTCACCTCACCTCATGCACATCTTGCTTCTCTTCTCACTTCACCCCATCTACTGTAACTGTTGCTCACCTTGCTACTCATCATCTTACGTTATATATCCCGCCTTAGCTTAGATCTCACTCACTAATCCCGGGACGAAATGAATAAGTTTGGAACCAAGCAGTACACTTGACCAGACTGATAGCGCTGAAAATGAGATAGTATTAGAATCCATAATATATTGTTGTTGATAAGTTTGGTGTGAATTGGATGGTATGGGGACGAGGTAGCTTACATGTAGTTCTTTCTCTCTTTGCATGGTGAGGGGAAGGGGAAGAGGGAAGCTCAAGACTGTGATGTTGTGATGGGGACATTATTATTAGTTGGTCTCTGAAAGACGATAATAATGACGGTGGAGTTGGTGGCAGTAATAATGATAGTGGTGGTGATGGTGGTGGTGATGGTGATGGTATAATGATGATGGAAATGGTAGTGATGGGGATCAAAACGGTAAACACACGAGCCTTGACATTCCATAACAATTTAGTGTTGCTCTTATCCATTGTACTGTGTGATGGTCATTGAGGCAGAAGACAAGGATAATCTTATGTTGGAGATTAATGGAAGGCTGTTTGACCATCTGTTCCCTCACCAATAAGAGACTCTTGTTTGTATTTGAGGGTAAATATTCACAACTCATATCAAAATGGCAGGCTTGGTTGTTGGGGATTATATTTTTACATGTATCATCCAATCAGGTGCAAGGTATTGACTGATATCAGCTGTGAACTCTTTACCTTCAGTTTACACAAAAGACTGCATGAATAAAGGTACAAATGGAGTTAACTGGAGGGCTTAACGATTGTGTATGTGGTACTACCGTCTCCAATAAGTGGGACAGTTCTTGTAACGTGACCCAAGAGTGTACATTAGTTCCAACTAGACCTTTCTAAACCTGCACACCCCTCAGGCCCGTAGTTTTAAAAAATGTGAGGGCCCTTACTGGAGCTCTATGAACCCTCCAAATAATCCAGGCCACAGAACCCTTCAGTATATCTAATAGGGAATCTGTTGCCTGGAGTAGTTTGGAGAATTCATAGAGCTCCAGTAAGGGCCCTCAATTTTTTTTAAACTATGGGCCCTATCCCCTTTCATTCTCCCTTGATAACCTTCTCGCTGTCATTCCTCGTCCCAACCATCATAATTTATAATAACCTTCCCTTATAATCCCTTCTCGAGGCTACTACATAGTTACAACTCTCGTCTTCCTGTTCCTCCTCATGTACTCTCCTTCCTTATCTCCCCCTCCCAATGTATGATAGCAAAGGTTACATTTGATCCGTGGCAATAATGATGATGATGATGATGATGGTGGTGGTGGTGGTCCATATATCCTTCCTTAATCAAAACAACTCACTCCATACATTCACAGTTCTCTTCGTTGTGGCAAAGTCCGTTCCACATTCCAGCACCTACTTGTGACTAACTGACTGACTGACTGACTGACTAGTTTAAGCCGCTAATCCTGGAGCAAAAAAAGAAGAAGTTTTATATCTTAAGAGACCTTGAAGATTAAGTTAGCTGCACTTACACGAAGATTCACTTCACAAAAAGGGGTCTTAAAGGAGTCTTGAAGATTATTATCCACCTCATGTACAGTTCCGGACAGTAGTTCTTGACCACACTTCACTTTTGGTACTGGACCGAACCTAAATGATCAGCACAAGCAAAAAATCTTGGCTTAAAATGGTTCACTGATTTAATTCTGACGGTTCAAAATCCGACAGGAGTAGTAAAAGAACTATTGTCCGCAACTGTGCACACACTACTTATCTTCATTTAACATGCAGCTACAGAGAAGAAGCGGCAGAGCTTAACACAAGAGATAAAACCTTGATATTTTGGGTAGTATGGGTGTGGACCGTGGTACTCCCAATCCACTTTTCTCTTCTGTTTTCTAACATTCACCAAGTTTAGAGTTTATAGTAAAGTTAGGTTCGAGTTAGTAATAAACCACATAGTTTGAGAACAGTTCGATTAAATTTATCATTATTGTTTATTAAGCGTATTCTAGATATGATGCTGTTTGAATGTAGAGAAGCAGTTGAAACCGTTACCGTGGTTTGTCACTAGTTAACGAATATAGTCTGAGAAGAGAAACCGTCACTTGTTAACGTGTATAGAACAGTAGTAAGTTGAGGGAAGTGTTGATGGTGGTGTAGTGAGACTTGTTGAAGGTCCAAGGTCCACACTCCCTCCACACGGCATCAGACAGGTTAGTTATCACTCCCGCAGGAAAGTATAAATGTAACGAGCAAAATAAAGCACTTTGTTGACTGTTCGCTGTAATAACGTGGAAGTTCCTGGGCTCTTCCTCTCAGCCCGCCAACTTATTGCCAAGTCTTTGCGGTGAGCAGGTGCAAAGCCCTCACATACTTCTCTCACGCCGCAGCTGCCCTCCCTTTCACATCCCTCACACCCCTATTGGCCGGCCCTCTACTGCCCCCCAGGGGCCACCCCTGCCCTCAAGGCCCAGGGGACACACACAACTCCCCGCAGGCGCCGTCACGGTAGCAGGCGGACTCGTAGTGTTTGTTTAGGTAGGACTTGAGAGCGAAGGACTTGTTGCAGCGTTTACACCTGAAGTTCTTGAGCTGGGAGTGAGTCTGCATGTGTGCGCGCAGATTGGAGCGGTCAGCGAAGGACTTGCCACAGTGTGCGCAACCAAAGGGTTTCTCTCCTGTGTGTGAGCGCATGTGTCCCTGTAGCAGCCAAGGGCGGGAGAAGGCCTTACCACAGACACCACACCGGTGTGTCAAGTTGTGTGTCAACACATGCATGGCCAGGGCTGGCATGCTGACATAGGCTTTGCCACACACGTGACAGCGTCGCGCACTGCCAGAGTCCAGGTCCCTGTGTGTCTGTTTGTGTCGTGAGAGGTTGGAGGAAGTGGCATAATGTTTACCACACTCAGAACACGTGTACCTTGGCTTGTGACGGGATGGCCGCAGACTCTCACTTCGCCCCGGCCGTGTACGAGAGCGACCGTCGTCCAGCTCCAGAGGACACCCAGCTGGAGCCACATTTTCGGCATCACTGCTGGCACCAGGTGAAGGTGCTGGAGTGGCGTCACTCCCGCCAGCCTCAAGAGAGTCACAGGACGACCCTGGTGTGGGTGGCTGGTACGAGCATGGTGGGGTGGGCTGGGGTGGCTGGTAACAAGGCGGGGCCGGAGCAGGGGCTGGGGCAGGGGTAGGGTATGGGCAAGGTGGGGCAGGGGTGAAGGCTTGCGCTGGGGCAGACCGGGCAAGCTCCAGCAAATCGTGGGCGGCCTCAGTCTCCTCTACGGGGCGCAGGTGTAGCGGAGTAAAGGTGGGATGCCCGCTGTCCCCAATGTATCCCTCAGCCCCGTAGCTGCCCACACCACCCTCACCCCTCCCGTATTGGTCAGTAGGGGGGCAGGGCTGGGCGTGAGCATAGGCATGGTCAGGTGTGGCAGGGTAGTACTGGAGGGTGCAGGGGAAGCAGGGGTCAGCTGCTCTCAACTCATGGTACACTCCTGTGGAAGGGATTGTCTTAGTTATATTGAACACAACATTATTTGTAATGAATGGAATGACTTGATGTCTTGGTTAACACACTACATCAGGTCAATCTAAACTGGGTAAGATAATAAAATGGCTTTGTAACATCATTCCAATGTTTACAAATTATTAGTTGGTGGCAAAACTTCATCTTATTATTGTATTACATCTTTATGTATAACCGAATAATATGTACTGTCACCAAAAATAAGTTTAGTACCTCTCCCCCCTCTTCCCCCACGTTAATTTTGATACTTTTAATGTGATAGGGTTGGTACTTCTGTCATGTCCGAGACATGTGATTGAAGATCGTCTATGGCCACTATATAACTAATGGCACGCGCAAAGAGTCTCAGTAGCCCTCAGGCTGTCTGTACGAGAGGGTGTCTACGCTGGTCTTTGTCAGCTGCTCGTCTCCTATGCTATTGCTATGCCAAACCAAGGGTCAAATATATGTATAAAACATTGAATATAACGCTTGATTGTCTATAGCAAACCATAATATACATATACTAATACCGGAAATATTAATACCATAATACTAATACCAGTAATACTAATAACAAAGTGAGTCGGCGTGAGGCCCTCTCCTCCGTCTGTCAGTCAGGAGTACCAACCCTACAGAGCACCAGCCAGAGGAGGTGGTTCCAAAACTTTCTTGGACCATCGTATAATAGAAAATATATGTTGTTATAAAGATTAGTCTATTGCACTGTAATACATTTTGCTGGTTTGAATTCAGAATTTTTGTATGCTATTATTTTATTCATTAATGAACATGGAATCTGGGAATGTGTTCATATAATAATAATAATAATAATAATAATAATAATAATAATAATAATAATAATAATAATAATAATAATTATTGAGGGGGTTGAGTTGATGTAAGATGTTGTTGTTGTATGATTATATTTTGATATGATACCGATTTATTTGTACGATGGAAGGAAGGAAAGTGTGGGTGGATATTTGATTGTGGCTGTACATTAGAACGCCTTGATTCCTCCAAAGTATGCCAGGAAACAGAACCAGTGGCCTGTTACTTGTAATAATTTGGAGGAATCAATTGCTCAAGATTTATCAACACTGCACTCTCCTCTTAATTAATAAATGTTTTGATCAATGGGGTTTAGATTATGAAGGAAGAAATGAGTAGTATTTGTAAATTGTATATGAAGAAAGTGTAAAGTATAAATTATAATATGTCTCTCTCTCTCTCTCTCTCTCTCTCTCTCTCTCTCTCTCTCTCTCTCTCTCTCTCTCTCTCTCTCTCTCTCTCTCTCTCTCTCTGAAGAAAGCGTAAAGTATACATATGCCTCTCTCTCTCTCTCTCTCTCTCTCTCTCTCTCTCTCTCTCTCTCTCTCTCTCTCTCTCTCTGAAGAAAGCGTAAAGTATTCATATGTCTCTCTCTCTCCCTCTCTCTCTGTGTGTGTGTGTGTGTGTGTGTGTGTAAGGCTTCACAATGACGCACATACTGTACAAGAATGTCTGTGTAATGTACTTAAATATATCAATCTATCAATCGTAGCGTGTGTGTTTGAACATTGGAGTCTTCTGATTCCTCCTGAGCATGTCACGTAACAAACTCCTTCCCTATAGAGGAGGTTTCGTAGTAATATTAAAATTTTGAAGGACTCATTTATCGCCAAATTTTTTTACTATACAACACAGGGTCCATTAACTAACTATAATAATAATAACTCTTAATTGTCAATGGATTAGAAAAAGTTATATTATGAAAGAAGAAAAAATAGTTTAGGTGTACAGTTGACAGGATAAATTCGTGTCCATCTCATGATTGATTGATTGATTGATGGATAGGGGACAGGCTTGGGGGTGTGGTGGTGGTGGGGGGGGGGGGGGTAGAAAGCCTGTCTCGCTATTCCCGCACCCCCCAAAACCCCCTTCCAAGCCTGTCCCCCTACTCCTAGACCCCTCAAAACCCACGCAACATGGAGGTCCTATAGCGCCAGAAAAAGGTGATAGAGAGAAGGAAGGAAGGAAGCAAGCAAGCAAGCAAAGAAAAATATAAGAGAGATACAAGGAAGGAAGGAATCAATGAAGGAACGAAAGAAGGAAGGAAGGAAAGCAAGCAGAGAGAAATGAAACAAAGACACAAGGAAGGAAGGAAGGAAGGAAAGAAGGAAGGAAGGAAAACAAGCAGAGAGAAATGAAACAAAGACACAAGGAAACAAGGAAGGAAGGAAGGAAAGAAAGAAGGAAGGAAAGCAAGCAGAGAGAAATGAAACAAAGACACAAGGAAACAAGGAAGGAAGGAAGGAAAGAAAGAAGGAAGGAAAGAAAGAAGGAAGGAAAGCAAGCAGAGAGAAATGAAACATACACAAGGAAACAAAGAAGGAAGGAAGGAAACAAGGAAGGGAGGAAACAAAGAAGGAAGGAAGGAAACAAGGAAGGGAGGAAACAAAGAAGGAAGGAAGGAAACAAGGAAGGGAGGAAAGAAAGAAGGAAGGAAGGAAGGAGAGAGAAATGAAACATACACAAGAAAACAAAGAAGGAAGGAAGGAAAGAAAGAAGGAAGGAAAACAAGCAGAGAGAAATGAAACATACACAAGGAAAGAAAGAAGGAAGAAAAGAAAGAAGGAAGGAAGGAAGGAGAGAGAAATGAAACAAAGACACAAGGAAGGAAGGAAGGAAAGAAGGAAGGAAGGAAGGAGAGAGAAATGAAACAAAGACACAAGGAAGGAAACAAGGAAGGAAGGAAGAAAGGAAACAAGAGAGAGAGAGAGAGAGAGAGAGAGAGAGAGAGAGAGAGAGAGAGTAGTGGTGCTCAACAAGTGGAGTTTGGCCAGGGTACAAACTCAGTCTCACATTTATAATAATAATAATAATAATAATAACAATAATAATAATAATAATAATACTGCTACTACTACTACTACTAATAAAAATAATGATAATAATAATAATAAAAATAATAATGATAATAATGATAATAATAATGATAATATAATAATAATAATAATAATAATAATAAATATTATAATAATAATAAATATTATAATAATAATGAATATTATAATAATAATGAATA
The DNA here is from genome assembly GCA_034508575.1 of Petrolisthes manimaculis. Taxonomy (NCBI): domain Eukaryota; kingdom Metazoa; phylum Arthropoda; class Malacostraca; order Decapoda; family Porcellanidae; genus Petrolisthes; species Petrolisthes manimaculis. The sequence continues at coordinate 9,579 of JAWZYT010004567.1, forward strand.
TTATAATAATAATAATGATAATAATAATAATAATAAAAAAAAAAATATATATATATATATATATATATATATATAAATAATTACTAAAAATGTATTATAGAGTATTGTGTAAAGTTGTATGTATGTATAGATATGTATGTATGTATGTATGTATGTGTGTATAGATATGTATGTATGTATGCTGATTATGTATTTCTATTTTTTTTCATTATTATTGTTATTGATTTTTATTTTTTATTTTGTTTTAATTATTATTATTATTATTATTATTATTATTATTATTATTATTATTATTATTATTATTATTATTATTATTATTATTATTATTATTATTATTATTATTATTATTATTGTTATTGTTATTGTTATTATTATTATTGTTATTATTATTATTATTATTATTATTATTGTTATTATTATTA
>JAWZYT010004567.1:15000-55000 GCA_034508575.1 Petrolisthes manimaculis
ACACAAACGCTCCCTCACAGGTACCACTACTGTTTTTAATAATAATAATATATATAGTTTCTTTTTATTTAAGTGTATTTTATCAATAATTTAATAAGTTGTATATCCTTTTTTAGCCAAGTTCATAGGTTTTATCATTAATTTTATTGTTTCTTTTAATGTTTATATAACTGACTCCTGACATAACATAAAGGGTTTGTTTACGTTTGGTCTCGTTACAGGCAAGGTAAGTTATTTGTGTTATTCACCTTCAGTAATAACAATAATAACAATAATAATAACAATAACAATGGTTTAAGTTTATAAACAATCCTTCTAACTTATTTATTTTAATGTGGTAAATAAGCAAACATGTTAGTTAATTACATATACAACCACGGAAGGTCTCATTAGTTGTTATTATTATTATTATTATTATTGTTATTGTTATTATTATTATTATTATTATTGTTGTTATTATTATTATTATTGTTATTGTTATTATTGTTATTATTATTATTGTTATTGTTATTATTATTGTTATTAATATTATTGTTATTATTGTTATTATTATTATTATTATTGTTATTATTGTTATTATTATTGTTATTATTATTATTATTATTATTATTATTATTGTTATTATTACTATTATTATTATTATTGTTATTATTGCTATTATTATTATTATTGTTATTAATATTATTATTATTGTTATTATTATTGTTGGTATAAGTTTATAAGCAATCCTTCTAATTTAGTTTAATGTCAATATACAAACATAATAATTAATTCTATACAATACCGTCATGAAAGTTTAAGTTGGTGATCAGATTGGGTTTAATCACAATATAAAAAGTTGTTAGGGTTAGGTTAGGTCAGGTTAGGTTAGGTCAGGTTAGGTTAGGTTAGGTCAGGTTAGGTCAGGTCAGGTCAGGTCTAGGTTAGGTCAGGTCAGGTTAGGTCTAGGTTAGGTCAGGTCAGGTCAGGTCAGGTCAGGTTGGTTAGTGTGACTGTAAAAATTTCACAAAAAAAAAAAAAAAAAACTTTGAGGCACTATTATAAATGTTTAGTCTCTGTTCTGTTCTGTTCTGTTCTGTTCTGTTCTGTTCTGTTCTGCCATCTAACTGTACATACTGTATATTAAATGTATTTATTTTATTTTTTAATATGATGGATGAATTAACCACCAACACTGTACCAAAACAGTATGTGTGTGTGTATATTAATTATATTTATTATTTTGTTTCAGTATGCTGGACAAATTCAGCAACAAGATGAAGGCAACATACATACATACATACATACATACATACATACATACATACATACATACAATTTCCGTGTGCTACTTACTCTCTGTTGGCTAATATGATATGGGATTGTAGAAAGTAGCAATATCTGGCAACTCTACTCAAATCTTTGTCTGGGAAATTTAAACATTATAACGTGATAGTGCTTCCTTACTCTCTCAGTGGGGGGGGGGGGGGGGGAATCCTACAGCTCCTAATTACCCTAGTTTGTTTGTGTGTACAGTATTGGTTCACTATTCCCTCCAGTTACTAATTATTATGGGTCCCAAGAAAAGACTCAAAAAACCTGACATTGCAGCTATCTGTGCTCAAGCTAAGGACACTAACACTAACCAAGAAATCTCAGCTAACACAGGATTATCAATAACAACAGGACAGAGGTGGACAAAACAATTCCATACAAACCACCAAGACGTAAACGGAAAGTGACTGAGAGAACTTTGAGAGTTATTGATAGACAGCTGGAAGTCCAACCTCACATCACAAGCCCAGAATTAAAGACTAAGAACCCAGATTTGTTGGCTGGAGTGGCTGACAGGACAGTGTGGGATTATTTCAAACGTGACTTGGGTTACAGGGGTTGCCAGGCAGTACATAAACACTGGTTAACTACTGGTAATCGCAAAGAAAGATTAGCTTTTGCCTCTCCATATCCTGACTGGGGTATTTATTGATGAGTGGAGAAAGGTGTTGTGGTCGGATGAATCCACTTTTGAAGTTACAGATAAACAGAAAAGTGGAGTTTACGGTACCGCCGACGTGGTAGTGATTCCCATGACCACAGATACCTTAACCACACAGTAAAACATCCTGATTCATTGATGGTTTGGGTCTGTTTTTCCTACTATGGTGTGGGAAAGTTGGTACTGTATATTTACCTAAGAATGTTGGTATGAATAAAGATAATTACTTTGAACTCATACTTGATGAGGTTGACGAGTGTATGGAGAAATACAACTGTGATTATTTTATACAAGATGATGCTCCTTGCCAAACCGCTCATTTAATTACCAATGGGTTTGAATTCTGTGGTGTTACTCTCCTAAAACCTTGGCCAGAAAATTCACCACACTTAAACCCAATGGAAAACTTATGGTCGCATATTAAACGTCAACTAAAGGATCTTGACACATCTTCACTACCACACCTTCAAACAGCCATACAAGATATCTGGGACAATAGTAACTTGGAATAACTTCATAATTTGACTGACTTCCTTCCCAAACGACTCAACTTGTTAAATAAGAATCAAGGGTACTTTATCAGTTACTAATTTAAGTGAATATTCTCATTAAAACTATTTTGACACAGACCATTTCCACTCATCAGTAAGAACAGATTGTTGACGTCACTGCGATATTTCTAACCGCCAGCACTGTACATACATACATACACACACACACACATACATACACACATACACACATACTGTACATACATATATACTGTACATACACACATACTGTACATACATACATACATACATACTGTACATACACACATACTGTACATACACACATACATACTGTACATACACACATACATACTGTACATACACACATACTGTACATACACACATACTGTACATACATACATACATATACACATACTGTACATACATCCCCCAAGAAGGTTATATAAGGTAGGTAGGGATAAATATCATGTGTACAGTTGTGGTCAAATATAATCATCCATATAGGGGGAGTAACTCAGGTAAGAGTTTGACAGCTTCCCTCTGTTCCTTAGATGATAAACTTTACAATAAATAGGTTAACTACCATCTTTTAATTTACTACCATCTTTTAATTTACTACAAGCAGCTACACACTACTTAAAACAATAACACACACACACACACACACTCACGTTAACTACCATCTTTTAATTTAATACAAGCAGCTACACACTACTTAAAACAATAACACACACACACACACGTTAACTACCATCTTTTAATTTAATACAAGCAGCTACACACTACTTAAAACAATAACACACACACACACACACACTCACGTTAACTACCATCTTTTAATTTAATACAAGCAGCTACACACTACGTTAATCAATAACACACACACACACACACTACTTAAATAATGTCATAATGTGAACGTGAAAACATTAGACAGTAAATGGTTTGAGATTCTCATATGTGGATTATTATTATTATTATTATTATTACTGGTATTATTATTATTATTTTTGTTATTAATATTATTATTGTTATTATTATTATTATTACCGGTATTATTATTATTATTGTTATTGTTATTATTATTACCGTTATTATTATTATTATTATTATTGTTGTTATTATTATTATTATTATTATTATTATTATTATTATTATTATTATTATTATTACTGGTATTATTATTATTATTGTTATTATTATTATTACTGGTATTATTATTATTATTATTATTATTATTATTATTATTATTATTATTATTATTATTATTATTATTATTATTATTATTATTATTATTATTATTATTATTATTATTATTATTATTATTATTATTATTATTATTATTATTATTACTGGTATTATTATTATTGTTATTACAGTAATTAGCTTCATTTCCAAAGTGTAAACATTGCTCAAAATGATGGTTGGATAAAATATTAACAGTAATAATGTTTCTTGTAAAGTTTCCTCATGTGTTGCAATGGAAACGTTAAATAAATGTCATGCATGGTGATATTTATTTCTGTAGTAAAATCCTATATCACATATTATTATTATATTATATGACACTGTTGAATTCTAAAAGTGTTACATTACCAAATCTCTCATGTTGTCATTTTATAAGTAGGAAACAGAACCATTTCTCTATAATCTATATGCTAACAAACACAACACCATAAATGCTTTGATACTCAATATTAAGTGTTACTATAATTGTAATTTATATTATGTTTATTTATATACTATAATAAGGTATATAAACATTACCTATATACAATATTTATATACTATAATAAGGTATATAAACATTACCTATATACAATATTTATATACTATAATAAGGTATATAAACATTACCTATATACAATATTTATATACTATAATAAGGTATATAAACATTACCTATATACAATATTTATATACTGTAATAAGGTATATAAACATTACCTGTATACAATATTTATATACTATAATAAGGTATATAAACATTACCTATATACAATATTTATATACTATAATAAGGTATATAAACATTACCTATATACAATATTTATATACTATAATAAGGTATATAAACATTACCTATATACAATATTTATATACTATAATAAGGTATATAAACATTACCTATATACAATATTTATATACTATAATAAGGTATATAAACATTACCTATATACAATATTTATATACTATATATAATAAGGTATATAAACATTACCTATATACAATATTTATATACTATAATAAGGTATATAAACATTACCTATATACAATATTTATATACTATATATAATAAGGTATATAAACATTACCTATATACAATATTTATATACTGTAATAAGGTATATAAACATTACCTATATACAATATTTTGTGCCATGGAGTTAATGAATTATTCAATAATAAAACAAAGAAAAAAACATTTTGTTTTGACATATAATGCTTCAGTCAATTCCATTCCTCCTTATAAGTAATGCTTTGATAAAATACTAGTGTTTATTATGGAGCATCTCACAGATACAGTATTGACAAACAATATTGTACCAAATTGGGTTGGTGACAAATCTTGATAGAACTTTAACCCTAGTAATATCCACAACTATTTGTATGTGGACTATAAGCATGTATAACAGAAGGAAATATACACATCCTTCTGTAATACATACTTATAATATAGCATGTATAACAGAAGGAAATATACATATCCTTCTGTAATACATACTTATAATATAGCATGTATAACAGAAGGAAATATACATATCCTTCTGTAATACATACTTATAATATAGCATGTATAACAGAAGGAAATATACATATCCTTCTGTAATACATACTTATAATATAGCACGTATAACAGAAGGAAATATACATATCCTTCTGTAATACATACTTATAATATAGCATGTATAACAGAAGGAAATATACATATCCTTCTGTAATACATACTTATAATATAGCATGTATAACAGAAGGAAATATACATATCCTTGTGTAATACATACTTATAATATAGCATGTATAACAGAAGGAAATATACACATCCTTCTGTAATACATACTTATAATATAGCATGTATAACAGAAGGAAATATACATATCCTTCTGTAATACATACTTATAATATAGCATGTATAACAGAAGGAAATATACATATCCTTCTGTAATACATACTTATAATATAGCATGTATAACAAAAGGAAATATACATATCTTTCTGTAATACATACTTATAATATAGCACGTATAACAGAAGGAAATATACATATCCTTCTGTAATACATACTTATAATATAGCACGTATAACAGAAGGAAATATACATATCCTTCTGTAATACATACTGTACTTATAATCCCTACAAACAACTATGGACATTAATATATTTAATGTTGTATCAATAGTTGTTGCAATACCTTTTTTGGCAACTGTACATTTCAGCAACTCCTAAGAAAACTTGAGACCTTTTATGGGATAACTTTATCATTTTATCTTCACTCCACTTTTAACCAAATTATTCCCAAGCTGTGAAATTATATATATAGTGTAGTAGTAGTAACTTTGTGAATGTTATAATTTCTCAAATTTAAAGAAAGTCAGAATTGTTTAGTTTAGGAAAGTGTGTCTGTAGGGTTCATATTATCTGGTAGATGTTGTGTCATGTAACACTTAAGGACGTTGTGATTGTCTATGAAAAGTGGAGTCTTCTAATTCCTCCTGCCTGTGCCATGAAACAAACTCCTTCCAAATAGGTGATGTTTGGTGGCAAGATTGGAAGCACTTCATTTATCTCCAATTCTCTGATGACAACACAAAAGAATGCCTTAAATAACACTAGGCCTATCTGTACAGTACTGTAGTGTATAATGTCATAACCTGATTGGTTTTACTTTGTCAACAGATAAGTGTGTCCATGAGATGAGTGTTAAGTTAGAAGAGATAAACAACAACAACAACAATAACAGGAGGTCAAGGAAGGAAGCAATGACGGCCAAACTGTCACAACATCCCCCCCCCCCCCCCCAGACACCTTGACCAACAACAACAACAACAACAACCTGATAATGACAAACTCCACTGATGAGCAACAATATTATGGAAAATAAATATATTGCTGTACATAAATGCTAAGAAGGTAAGTTGTATTGTGACCTGTTGTATAGAAAGGTAGGGTTGTGTGTCAGTTATTTAAGGGGGGGTGGGAATAGGGGGACAGACTTGGGGGGGTTTTGGGGGTGGGTGGGAATAGGGGGACAGGCTTTCTACCCACCCCAAGCCTGTCCCCCTATTCCCACACACCCCCAATCCCCCCCCAAGCCTGTCCCCTATTCCCACCCCCACCCTTAACCTGACAGAAATATATTGGGTTTTTATATTGGGTCTCATTGGGTTTCTATATTGGTAAATTAATCTAAAATAAAGTAAATAAAGGAAGGAATAAACTTTTACTACTGTACTAAATTAGTTGTACATTTTAGCCACAAATATATTTATCACACACATAATTATTTTTAGGTTTAGAAAAGGCTGACTACATTATAATAAAGTACCATGAATACCTGTGTGTGTGTGTACAGTTGGAAAGTGAAAATAAGATGTATGTTAATTTGTTAATAGGCAAACAGTAAAATATTATTACTGTCTGCTTGTCAAAAATCTACAACTTTTTACTCACTTTCATTCCTCTTGTATCTATTTCACAAGTAGCGAGGTGTACCAGATTCATGTGTGGGCAACTGTACAGTCCCGGTCATATATAATCAGCCATATAGGAGTAACTCAGGTAAAATGTTGACAGCTTCCTTCTGTTCCTTAGATGATAAACTTTCCAGTAAATAGATTAACTACCATCTTTTAATTTACTACAAGCAGCTATACACTACACTGTACTTAAAACAATAACACACACACACACCCGTTAACTACCATCTTTTAATTTACTACAAGCAGGTATAATCCCTTCCTTTACTGCTGTCCACTGACATGAGGTGTAAACCGAGGCGGGAATAAATACTCGTTGCTGATTGGCTGGCGGCCTCTGTCCCGCTTACAGCCAAAATATTTGCTCCCAGAATTACATATTTGTAATAAATTGCTTCTTGCTCTAATATTACAACAGATACACATATTCTGTTTAGATTTTAAGACTCTACGATAAATTTGGAACGGGAATAAGTTGTCCAAACTTCATTACAACCAAAATACAAGTAAATATGAGAAGTAGAAGTTGAAAAGTGTTATGAAAAGTGTATACCACTTTTTACATTGTGTTGTGTATTTACTGCAATAAGGAAATTAATTTAAAAATAAAACCACTATTCTTATTCGGAAAATTGTCCTGTACACGATAGTCCAATCAGATTTAAGATAAACTCACACATAAGCGAGATACAGAATTATTTGTGCGAGTAATTTTCATCCATCTCTCACACAAAAACATCGTAACTAAATAAATTTCATATTGTTGTGTGTTTTATGGCCGTGTGTGTTGTTGTGACTTTATTGTGTTATAATATATGTGATGTTACTCATGTTTATCATATACAACATGCAAGAAAAATATTAATTATTCATAAATAGCTTAATTAAGCATGTGTTAAAGCTTAAAGCATATCCCCCCACTTCTCTTATACACACTCTCATTACTTTCTCCATCCCACCTAGACACAACAACAACAACAAACAAACAAACAAAAACACACTCATTACTTTCTCCATCCCACCTAGACACACAACAACAACAACAAACAAACAAACAACTGGAAGGAATCATAACACACGGAGCTTTTAATTTTATATGTGGTTTGTTAGTTTGTCAGATATTTTGTTTGGAATAGTTTGGAGGAATCATTTGTTCCACATTTACCATTAATACTGTACTTGTCTCTTATTAATAGAGTAATTTAATGGACCCTGTGTGTGTGTGTGTGTGTGTGTGTGTTGGAGAGAGAGAGTGTGTGTGTGTGTTGGAGAGTGAGTGTGTGTGTGTGTGTGTGTGTGTGTTGTGAGTGTGTGTGTGTGTTGTGAGTGTGTGTGTGTGTTGTGAGTGTGTGTGTGTGTGTGTGTGTGTGTGTGTGTGTGTGTGTGTGTGTGTGTGTGTGTGTGTGTGTGTGTGTCCTGGTGATGGCTTGGGTGGGCTGTCAACCAGAAACCACACTAACTTCACCCAATGTACAGTCAACACCACTATTAAGTTATACAGTTTTGGTTGAAGCTTTGAATAATCCATTAATTCACCAACACACAAATGCCAATGGATATTTTATTGTATATTTAATTACTATCTCAAGATATTCCAAGTACTGTATACCTGTATAACTTATTAGTGATGGTAACTGTACAATGGATATTTTATTGTGTATTGATTTACTGTCTCTGGGGGGTTGGGGGGTGCTGGAGTAGGGGGACAGGCTTGGGGAGGGGGTAGAAAGCCTGTCCCCTATTCCCGCAACCCCCAGTCCCTCTCCAAGCCTGTCCCCTTATTCCCACACACCCCCTAACCCCACCAAGCCTGTCCCCTTATTCCTACACCCCCTAACCCCTCTCCAAGCCTGGTCACTTATTCCCACACCCCCTTATAAGCCTGTCCCCTTATTCCCACACCCCCTTAAAAGCCTGTCCCCTTATTCCTACACCCCCTTAAGGAAGTGTTGTTGTTATTGTATATTGTGAAGTTATTGTCTGATATAACACCTCACTGACTAATTGGTTGACTGACTGGCTGAGACTCAATGGCTAACTAACTGAGACTCACTGACTGACTAACTAATTAACTTGTTGGCTGGCTGGCTGACTGACACTCTCTCCTTTCCTTCTCTTCTCTTTTTATTCATCTGTTATTTTGTACCATATAAAAATTAATTAGGTTATATTTTGTTACAGAATTGTTTTGAAATGGAGTTGTACAAAAACTACCACTGCCACCACCACTACTACTTCCACTACTACTACCACCGCTACTACTGCCACAGCTGCTACTGCCACAGCTGCTACTGCCACAGCTGCTACTACTACTTCCACCACCACTAGTTACTGTGAGTTTTTTTTTTTTATGAAGTTAGTGTGTGTGTGTATTTGTCACACACACACACACACATTATCACTGGTGTTATTATATTGGTCTGTCTGTGTGTGTGTGTGGTATCTCACACACACACACACAGACAGACAGTATAATAATATCAATATTTTTTATTTAAACTCTACACTCTTTTAGGCATGTAATTATGATGTTATAATAATATTTGTCTGTCTGTCTGTGTGTGTGAGAGAGAGAGAGTGTGATATATATATCTCTCTCTCTTTCACACACACAGACAGACAATATTATTATAACATCAATAATTTTAATTGAACCCTACACCCTTACAGGTATGAAATAATTAATATTTTCACCAGGTAAGAGGATAATATATGTTAATTAATAAGAGGTAATTCAATAAAATATAATAATAATTAATGTTTTTATTTATCCTTTTATTCTCTCTCCTTCCTTTTTTGTGTATTCTCTCTCCTTCCTTTTTTGTGTATTCTCTCTTCTTCCTTTTTTGTGTATTCTCTCTCCTTCCTTTTTTGTTATTCTCTCTTCTTTCTTTCTTGTGTTATTCTCTCTTCTTCCTTTCTTGTGTGTTCTCTCTCTTCTCCTCCTCCTCCCTCCCTTCTTTCTTGTGTGTTCTCTCTTCTTCTCCTCCTCCCTTCTTTCTTGTGTGTTCTCCTCTTCTCTCCTCCTCCTCCCTTCTTTCTTTCTTGTGTTCTCTCTCCTTCTCTTCTCATCACATCTGTAAAATAAACAGATTAATTAGTGTTAAACCTTTTTGTGAGTCGAGTACAAAATATTTCTAAATACAAGCTACATACAAACTAATAAATATAAATAAATGAGTCCTTCAAATTATTTTCCCCCCAAGCTACATACATACATACATACAAACTGTATTACTATATAAATCATAGTGTAATTAGTATGATAACACACATACACAAACACACACTATCCTTCTAACACACACACACATACACACTATCCTTCTAACACACACACACATACACACTATCCTTCTAACACACACACACATACACACTATCCTTCTAACACACACACACACACACACTCCTAGGTTGATCTTAAGGAACTCTGTCTTGTAGTAAAAAGAAATTGAAGGAAAATGGGTCCTTCAAATATTGCCACGACACACACACACACACACCTATATGGAAGGAGGTTGTTTGGTGGCATAGTCAGGAGGAATCAGAAGCCTCCAATTTACACACACACACACACACACACACACAGGGTCCTTAAAGTGAGATTCTATTACTGTATTGGTAAATTGGAAGGCTATGGATTCCTCCTAACTCTACCAGAAAATAGAACACACATACACACACACATTGTCATGCTGTTTCCGGGTATACTTTGGAGGAATCAGTAACACTCCATAATAATGTAAATTATCTCTAACACACACACACAATTATCTCTCCCTCACTCTCTAAGACACACACACACACAATTATGTCTCCCTCACTCTCTAACACACACACACACACACACACAATTATCTCTCCCTCACTCTCTAAGACACACACACACACACAATTATCTCTAACACACACACACACACAATTATCTCTAACACACACACACACACAATTATCTCTCCCTCACTCTCTAAGATACACACACAATTATCTCTCCCTCACTCTCTAAGACACACACACAATTATCTCTCCCTCACTCTCTAAGACACACACACACACATAATTATCTCTCCCTCTCTCTCTAAGACACACACACACACAATTATCTCTCCCTCACTCTCTAAGACACACACACACACAATTATCCCTCCCTCACTCTCTAAGACACACACACACACATAATTATCTCTCCCTCTCTCTCTAAGACACACACACAATTATCTCTCCCTTCCTCTCTAACACACACACACACACACACACACACTTCCTGGTATACTTTGGAGGAATCCCATTGCACCAACATATATAAATCTGGACCAACTGACTCACTACAAAATATTACAAGCAACAACAACAACAAATACAACAATATAATTCCATAAATACTTACAGTTGTTGTTGATATTATTATAATTATTGTTGTTGTTCTTCAAATTCCTGTAGTTTGGCTTGTACTGTTGTCATTGTTGTTATTGATGTTGTTATTATTATTATTGTTGTTCAAATTCCTGTTGTTTGGCTTGTACTGTTGTTGTTGTTGTTGGAAGGAAGAACACTGGACAACAACAAACAATGGAGGTTGTTCAGTCTCTTGTTACAACTCCACAACTCTGAAATAAATTATAATCTATTTAATTTATGGATGACCAAAGAAAAGTGAAGAAATATATTAAGGTGTGGGAATAGGAGGAGAGGCTTGGTGGGAGAGGTTAGGGGTGTGTGGGAATAGGGGGACAGGCTTGGGGGGAGAGGTTAGGGGTGTGTGGGAATAGGGGGACAGGCTTGGGGGGAGAGGTTAGGGGTGTGTGGGAATAGGAGGACAGGCTTGGGGGAGAGGTTAGGGGTGTGTGGGAATAGGGGACAGGCTTGGGGGGAGAGGTTAGGGGTGTGTGGGAATAGGAGGACAGGCTTGGGGGGAGAGGTTAGGGGTGTGTGGGAATAGGGGACAGGCTTGGGGGGAGAGGTTAGGGGTGTGTGGGAATAGGGGGACAGGCTTGGGGGAGAGGTTAGGGGTGTGTGGGAATAGGGGACAGGCTTTCTACCCCCCCCCCCCTATTCCCACACCCCCTTAAGGTTAATTCTATTTATCTTGTCTCTATAACTCTTTAATAATAAAATACAACCTATTAACTCAACTCCACAACTCTCTTAACAAAATACAACCTATTTTGATGGTAAACTGGAGGGCTATGCAAATGTTTTAAACTAAACACACCAAACAGAACCAAACATTAGTAAAAAATTGAAAATGTTCCTCCTTACACACACACACACACACACAAAATCTTACAGCAGCATTGTTTTGTACTGGATAAGACCATAACATTAAATTAACTATCTATTTATCTATCTATCTATCAATAGCTCTGACGCCTCACTCCCTCCAAGGGGATGGCCACGACAGAAGTGTCTCCAGTTGTCCCTGTTCCAACACTCCCTCCTTACTTGTTCAGACCCTCCCCTTCCCTGTCCCTCATGTTACTCTCCTTTACATACTCTTCCACTCTGTTCCAACACTCCCTCCTTACTTGTTCAAACCCTACTCTGCCCCTCATGTTACTCTCCTTTACATACTCTTCCACTCTGTTCCAACACTCCCTCCTTACTTGTTCAAACCCTACTCTGCTCCTCATGTTTCTCTCCTTTACATACTCTTCCACTCTGTTCCAACACTCCCTCCTTACTTGTTCAAACCCTCCTCTGTCCCTCATGTTACTCTCCTTTACATACTCTTCCACTCTGTTCCAACACTCCCTCCTTACTTGTTCAAACCCTCCTCTGCTCCTCATGTTACTCTCCTTTACATACTCTTCCACTCTGTTCCAACACTCCCTCCTTACTTGTTCAAACCCTCCTCTGTCCCTCATGTTACTCTCCTTTACATACTCTTCCACTCTGTTCCAACACTCCCTCCTTACTTGTTCAAACCCTCCTCTGCTCCTCATGTTACTCTCCTTTACATACTCTTCCACTTTGATCTGCCATTTAACTAGTGGTCTGCCTCACATCAGGTGCCACAACTTCACTTCCATACACCTTCTTTACAAATTCCTCACTTTACATTCTCTCTAGGTCATAACCAATGAGGTTAAATTAACTACATGTGTATATTGCAAAATCACAAAGATAAAATGAAACACAGACACACACCCCAAGGGAAGGATAAAACAATATCCTAAACGGTACGTATGTATGTAAAGGTTTCATTATGTACACACACACACACACACACACACACACACACACACACACACACACACATGGAAGTGAAGATGGGACTGAGTAATAATATAATCCTGCCAACACTGACATATGGACATGGAGTCATCAGTCTAGAATAGGTGGTGTGGAAATGAGTTACTTGAGAGGAACATGTGGACTGACAAGATGCTATAAGGATCGATTGATATTCTTATCATTCATCATTATTCTTCTATTTAACTGTTTCTAATGGGTACAGATATCCATTATCAATAAATAAATAAAAATAAAGCAAGAAAACAAGAACTGGCTACCCAATCAAACACACACACACACACACACACACACACACACACACATAAATACACAACATTACAAGCAGACACACACACACACACAAAAATACACAACATTACTAGCAGACACACATATACACACAACATTACAAGCAAACACACACACACACACAACATTACTAGTACACACACACATACACACACACATCATTACCTTCTTCAGAGTAGGGATGAGTACCCTTGCCTATACAGACATAGCAATAGCCTCCCTGGCAGCCAACACACAGCCAGACTCCTCCTTACTGCTACACAAACCACAACGTCCTGAGTCACACCAACCCAACCAGGTATATAGACAGTACGGTAGTTATGGTATGTTCTCAACCACCTGTGACAAGAGACAGACACACAAAGGTTAGACATGTAATGAACTATCCACTTTAACTACACTCAATTCTTATTTTACACTGGGATTATATATGTGTGTGTGTACAGTACTGTAAACACTTATTGTACATTATATTAAACACACACAATATCAGTGTACTGTACAATGAGGATTTTCTGTACACAGTTTCACTATACAAGTGTAAAATGAGAATTAACTGTACTCTGTAGTAATACCAGCTTCAAACAATTGTCATATATTATACAGCAGTACGGTAGTAAAGATTGTTAAGTCACTCACGGAATAAAGGTGGTATGAAGGAGGCTGTCTAAATATTACAGTAGGTGCCACAACAGCCAAGTCATACAGCACCAGAGGAAAAAGGTGATGGAGAGGTGGGAGGGACAGTAATCACAAAAGGTAACAAATGAACAAAAAAGGGACAGTTGGAGAAGTGAAAACCTCATTAAAATTAGTCGTGATGTGATGATGGGGAAGCAATGAGTGTGTGTCGTGTGTGTGAGAAATGTGGTCCGTACAAGTGAGAAGGCAAAAAGTGTGAGTGGGATGGTTGAGAGAGTGAAGTGTAATACATTGAGGTGGTTTGGACATGTAGAGAGAATACAAGATGTGGAGTTTGTATAGAAGGTGTATGTATGTATGGAAGTAAAGTTGTGGCACCTGATGTGAGAGGCAGATAGGAGAACACAGTGGAAGGGTACAGTTGTGGTCAATAATAATCATAATAATAATAATCAATAATCATAATAATAATAATAATAATAATCAATAATAATAATCATAATAATCTACATTGGGGTGATACATGTAAAGGTTTTATATTTTCCCTCTGTTTGTTAGCTGGGAAACTTTCTACTAAATAGGTTGTTGAGCAACAACAAATTTACTTCAATTATGAATTATTATTATTATTGTTGTTGATAATGACTGTACATGAGGGAGATAAACATTAGGAGAGAAATGTGAAGGTCAGAGGAGGGAGTGTTGGAACAGAGTGGAGGAGTATGTGGAGAGAAACATGAGAGGCAGAGGAAGGTTTGACCAGGTAAGGAGGGAGTATTGGAACAGTGGAGGAGTATGTGGAGAGAAACATGAGAGGCAGAGGAGAGTTTGACTAAGTAAGGAGGGAGTATTGGAACAGAGTGGAAGAGAAACATTAAGAGAAGAGGAAGGTTTAACTAAGTAAGGAGGGAGTATTGGAACAGAGTGGAGGAGTAGGCTACATGAGGGAGAGAAACATGAGTAGTAAAGGAGTGGTTTGATATTAGGTGCCACAACAGTGATGTCATGTGGTGCCCGAGGAAGAAAAAGGTGATTGAGAGGTGGGACAGTAAAGCACAAAAGGAAACACATGATAAAAAGGTACATGTAGTTGGAGAAATGAAAGGAGAAGACAAGAATGGACAAATGAACCAATAAAATTATGAAGTAAGTAAGTACAGTATTGGAAATTATATAAACCAAAGAAATAATGTGTTGTCATTATCAGTATCCCATTTCATTTTTTCCCTGTGTGTGCGTGTGTGTGTGTGTGTGTGTGTGTGTGCGTGTGTGTGTGTGCGTGTGTGTGTGTGTGTGTGTGTGTGTTTGTGTGTGGCAAGGGGTCCAACTCCTCTAAGGTTATTTAAAAGGGATACCAGTCTGATTGTACAGTTGTGGTCAATAATAATCATCCACATATGGGTATCTCAAACCATTTACTGTCTAATGTTTTCATGTTCACATATGATGTTATTGTTTTAAGTAGTGTGTGTGTGTGTGTGTGTTATTGTTTTAAGTAGTGTGTAGCTGCTTGTATTAAATTACTGAAAAGTTTATCATCTAAGGAACAGAGGGAAGCTGTCAAACTCTTATGGGAGTTACCCCTATATGGATGATTATATATGACCTTGACTGTACATTCATCACACACACACACACACACTATTTCACATATATTATCCCAGTGTAAAATGAGTTTATTTTATAACTAATACTAACCTGAATATTGTCCTTTAATCTCCAGACTTCTCTCTCATGTAGAAGATCTCAAAGTTGTAGTGTTTCAGAGTACTGTACTTGACATTACTCCTGTCCCTCCTGACCTTGACACACACACACACACAGGTAGTCCACACACTTCTGCCAGTGTATCTTGCAGTGTGCCATGTTGAACAGGTTCTTGGTGAACACCTAATGGAGGAGATAGAAAAACAATATAAGGATTTAGACATTCATCTACCAAGGATTTCATTAAACTCATACACTCTCTTCTCTTTTTATGGAAGTTTAAATTATGTGAATTTGAAATAGTGCGTATCATGAAAAAAATTAAATAAATGCAATTTACATGAACTCTTAAAATAACAGGAACCATTAGGCTCCATTTTCAAGTTAAAGTACCATTATTTCTTATGGAAATGTACAATTTACTTTATGCAAAATTCACTTTATGCGACCCCTTCACCAACCTAACCTGTAATAAAAAAAGAGCAGAGTGTACATATATACATGCTTTACATACATACATACACACATACAGGCATTCACTTTATGCGACCCCTTCAGGGACCTAACCTCACATAAATAAAGAGGAGAGTGTATATACCAAGGATTGAATGATTGATGGATTGATATATAGGCATTGCAGTGAGGTCATAAGGTACCCGAGGAAAAAGGTGATGTGAGAAGTGGGACAATAAGTACAAAAGGCAACACATGATAAAAAGGAGACAGTTGGAGAAGTGAAAACCACTTTTGGTATACCACTAGTATTATTATTATTATTATTATTATTTTTGGTATACCACTATTATTATTATTATTATTATTTTTGGTATACCACTATTATTATTATTATGTTTTTATATATATACAGTGGTTGACAAAAGTGTGTGTCGGGTCGAGTCGGCCGGTACTGACTTTTGGCGAAAAAAGAAAGACCTTTTATCTTTGTGAAGGAAATATTTCAAAAGTCAAATGATGATGGGGTATTTTCCCTGAGAGGAAGTACAGTACTTACTGGAGGATAGTTATTTGTACTGTCACTTAGTTAAGTTAGTGGATGTGATCAGCTAAGAGCCAGATATCTTTTTGTGACTCTTTCTTTGTCATATACTGTACGTTATTACCTAAGAATGGCTAGAAACATTTAATTGAAACATGATACTATTGCAAAGATAGTTGCTTTAAAGGAAGCAGCAGGTCATCAAACTAAAAAAAAATAGGCAATTTAACTGGTGTTTGTCATCAGTGTGTGAGGAAATGGGTTTCTTGTTTTGGTGAAGGTGGCAGTAATGACAATCCTACACACATAACCAAGGTCTGGAAGGACTACCAAAGGTCTGGAAGGACTACCAAAGGTCTGGAAGGACATATAATCAGACATATATATCAGACATTTATCTCCATAGTGGAGGTATATATATATCAGACATTTATCTCCATAGTGGAGGTAGAGCCTTTGTTAGGAATATCTTACAGGGGAAGGTGTTCACAACAACATTGAAGAATTCAGCAACACATCTTGTTGGTGAAATGAGGCACCGTACACACACACACACACACAGTCTCTCTCTCTCTCTCTCTCACACACACACACACACACACACACATATTAATCTCTCTTATACACACACAGTCTCTCTCACACATACAAACAAAATATATAAAGACAGGTACAAACTGCTTAACCAAACCTAGTGAACAGAGCCTACCTCTTCTCCTTTGCTGGGTATAGACATAAGTGAACACCTTGACAGCAACATCCTTCTCCTTGGTAATCCAATAAGCCTTCTTCTTTGCTATACTTTCCCTCCCTCTTGTAGGTTAAGATAGAATAGCAAAATCAAGCAGCCTCAAAAGGACCAGTAGATCTGTTCCAATAAACCAAACCACTGTAACAACAAAACAATATCATATTATACACGGAGGTTTAACACAATTTTATATTCGCCAATACTGTAAAAAAACAATATCAATATTACACATGGTTTATAACACAAATTATAATCACCAATACTTAATTTAATAGTTAATGACTATAACAAAACAATATTATATTACACACGGTTTCTTAACACAATTTTATAATTACCAATACTAAATTTAATAGTTAATGACTGTATCAAAATAATATTATATTACACACAGTTTATAATACAAGTTTATAATTACCAATACTAAATTTAATAGTTAATAGTAAATTGATATACCTATCTATCTATCTATCTATCTATAGCTCTGATAGACATAGATAGATAGATATATCAATTTGTATTCAGTATATGTAGTGAATTGTGGAAGGGGGGATTAGTGGTGTGGGGGAATAGGGGACAGGCTTTCTACCCCCCCCCCTAAGCCTTTCCCTTATTCCTGCACCCCCCCTAAACCCCCCCCAAGCCTGTCTCCTATTCCCACAACCTGAAGATAAATGTGTGTATGTTTTGTGTATGTGTATGTGTTGTGTGTGTGTTGTGTATGTGTTTGTGTGTGTGTTTTGTATGTGTATGTGTTGTGTATGTGTTTTTACTCCTAATGAAAGATAAATGTGTGTATGTTGTGTATGTGTGTGTGTTGTGTATGTGTTGTTACTCCTAATGAAAGAAAGAATAAATGTGTGTATGTGTTGTATGTGTATGTGTTGTTACTCCTAATGAAAGAAAGAATAAATGTGTGTATGTTTTGTATGTGTTGTATGTGTATGTGTTGTGTATGTGTTGTGTGTGTATGTGTTGTATGTGTATGTGTTGCTACTCCTAATGAAAGAAAGAATAAAAGTGTGTATGTTGTGTATGTGTGTGTGTGTTGTTACTCCTAATGAAAGATAAATGTGTGTATGTTGTGTGTGTGTATGTGTTGTATGTGTGTGTGTTGTGTATGTGTTGTTACTCCTAATGAAAGAAAGAATAAATGTGTGTATGTTTTGTATGTGTATGTGTTGCTACTCCTAATGAAAGAAAGATCCATTGGTGTTTATACTCACAGTTGAAGGAACACTTATTTTGTCTGTATCTTGTGTCACAGATAATAATGATGGACTGGAGGAGGGAGGGGCTGGACTACTCACAACATTAGTCAACTTGTGCTCATAACCTTACAATGTATCTGCAAAATAAATAAATATATAAATATATATATATACATAAATAAAAATATAAATATATCTATACATAAATAAATATATATGTAACTAAATAAATATATAAATACATAAATAAATATATATGTAACTAAATAAATATATAAACAAATAAATATAATATAAATAAATAAATAAATATATGAATAAATAAATATATGAATAAATTTATAAATAAACATGTACATAAAATAAATAAATATATATACTGTATATATACCGGTACACTCAATCGCCAGCCATTGCACAAAATTGGTCCATAAATAAGCGATTGATAGCAACAAATGCAATAGCAATTATGAAGTAGTAATGGGAAGGATAATGAAAGGTAGAAGTGTGAGTATGGAAGTGAAAAAGGGGACTACAAAATAGTATAATCTTGCCAACACTGACATATGCATCCATCAGAGACCTGGACATGGAGTCGGGCTCATCAGTCAAGAATAGGTGCTGTGGAAATGAGTTATCTGAGAGGTGCATGTGGACTGACAAGGTGGGATGGAGAAAGTAATGAGAGTGTGTATAAGAGATGTGGTATGAGTGTGTGTGTGTGTGTATAAGAGATGTGGTATGAGTGTGTGTGTGTGTGTATAAGAGATGTGGTATGAGTGAGAAGGCAATTGGTATTGAGTGTGGAGTGGTTGAGAGAGTGAAGTGTAATACTCCGAGGTGGTTTGGACATGTAGAGAGAATGTAAGGTGAGGAGTTTGTAAAGAAGGTGTATGTAAGGTGTGGAGTTTGTAAAAAAAGGTGTATGGAAGTGAAGTTGTGGGACCTGGTGTGAGAGGCAGACCACCCGTTAGATGGCAGAACAGAGTGGAAGAGTATGTAAAGGAGAGAAACATGAGGGGGAGGGGAGGGAGTAAGGAGGGAGTGTTGGAACAGGGAAAGATGGAGACTCTTCTGTCGTGGCCACACCCTTGGGGGGAGTTCCCGGAGGGAGTGAAGCGTCACAGCTATAGATAGATAGATAGATAGATAGATAGAATGGAAAAAAAAATAAAAAAATTGTCATCTGCCCAGCAAGAATGGAACCTGATCTAGGTATATTTACAACCTTATTTCCCTTTTCTTATCGTTGTAATATATAAATATTATTCACAAATTGATAGTAAAAAGGAAACCCAAGACTTTAATTAAATTCATAAAACCAGACAAAACAAATGACTTTTTTTACGGTAATGTATCGATGGATTATACAAACATATAGATAAAGGGGGGGTGGGAGTACGGGGACAGGCTTGGGGGGGTTAGGGGGGTGCAGGAGTAGGGGGACAGGCTTGGGGGGGTTAGGGGGGTGCAGGAGTACGGGGACAGGCTTGGGGGGGGTTAGGGGGGTGCAGGAGTAGGGGGACAGGCTTGGGGGGGTTAGGGGGGTGCAGGAGTAGGGGGACAGGCTTGGGGGGGTTAAGGGATTGTTATAATTTAAGAAAATAAAGAAAGGAAAATAGTGAAAATAAATGTTAAAATAATGAAGCTCATATTAAAATACTTTTTTTATATGCAATGTATAGAATAATGCAAAAACATTGTGTGTAACTAATATTTATGGACAAGACATACAGACTTCTACTTTCTACCGTCCGAGGCCTAATATTGTTTTCGGACCAAAGATGCCTTAGTTATTTCATCTTAAGAAGCTTTATTATTATAGCAATATGTATGTGATGTTCTCTAACCTACATTAAATCATATTTCCAATGCAGAAGGATAATACCAGGCCTATGTAAGAAGAAAAACCGTGAAATGTAGGGAAATGCTACGACTAATAGCCTAGTATTATTTTCACACCAAATAGGCATTATTTATTTCATCTTAATGAATTTTGTCATGATTGCTATATTTATGTAATGTTCTATACCCTACATTGAATCATATTTCCAATGCAGAAGGATAATACCAGGCCTATGTAAGAAGAAAAACCGTGAAATGTAGGGAAATGCTACGACTAATAGCCTAGTATTATTTTCTGACCAAAGAGGCATTATTTATTTCATCTTAATGAATTTTGTCATGATTGCTATATTTATGTGATGTTCTATAACCTACATTGAATCATATTTCCAATACAGCAGGATAATACCAGACCTGTATAATAAGAAAAACCATGAAATGTAGGGAAATGCTATGACTAATAGCCTAGTATTATTTTCGCACCAAAGAGGCATTATTTATTTCATTTTAATGAATTTTGTCATGATTGCAATATTTATGTGATGTTCTATACCCTACATTGAATCATATTTTCAATGCAGAGGGATAATACCAGGTCTGTATAATAAGAAAATCTGTGATATGTCGGGAAATGCTAATAAAACTTGCAGGCAATATGTCGGGAGTTTACCAAACCTCCAAACCATATTAATCATATTTCGTCGAATATTATTTATTGGGGCCTGGTATTATCATTCTGCATTGAAAATATGATTCAATGTAGGTTATAGAACATCACATAAATATTGCAATCATGACAAAATTCATTAAGATTAAATAAATGAGGCCTCTTTGGTCAGAAAATAATACTAGGCTCATCAGTCCCTTTCCCTACATTTCACGGCCTGGTATTATCCCTCTAATATTCTTGGCCTATTTCTATATATAATTTAATTACCTCTGTACTCGGTCACTCGGTATACTACTTTGTTTATGCCTTGGTTGTGAGTGGCAGAGACTAATTTCATGATTAATATGGAATACACACACTTTCGGTTGCTTATGTCAAAATCTTAAGCCCGTAGGATATACCCAGACCCAATCCTAGCTAAGACGAGAGTTATGACGAGACATAAGGACTTATGTCTAATTCTTAGGGATTTATGACAAATATCCGCCATCTTGAGGCTGAGGTCAGAATCATAGCGCTAAGATGAAGACTTAGTGCTTTATAAGTACTGTACCATCCCAGATGAAGACTTAGTGCTTTATAAGTACTGTACCATCCCAGATGAAGACTTAGTGCTTTATAAATACTGTACCATCCCCAGATGAAGACTTAGTGCTTTATAAATACTGTACCATCCCAGATGAAGACTTAGTGCTTTATAAGTACTGTACCATCCCAGATGAAGACTTAGTGCTTTATAAGTACTGTACCATCCCAGATGAAGACTTAGTGCTTTATAAATACTGTACCATCCCAGATGAAGACTTAGTGCTTTATAAGTACTGTACCATCCCCAGATGAAGACTTAGTGCTTTATAAGTACTGTACCATCCCAGATGAAGACTTAGTGCTTTATAAGTACTGTACCATCCCCAGATGAAGACTTAGTGCTTTATAAATACTGTACCATCCCAGATGAAGACTTAGTGCTTTATAAGTACTGTACCATCCCAGATGAAGACTTAGTGCTTTATAAGTACTGTACCATCCCAGATGAAGACTTAGTGCTTTATAAGTACTGTACCATCCCAGATGAAGACTTAGTGCTTTATAAATACTGTACCATCCCAGATGAAGACTTAGTGCTTTATAAGTACTGTACCATCCCAGATGAAGACTTAGTGCTTTATAAATACTGTACCATCCCAGATGAAGACTTAGTGCTTTATAAATACTGTACCATCCCAGATGAAGACTTAGTGCTTTATAAGTACTGTACCATCCCAGATGAAGACTTAGTGCTTTATAAGTACTGTACCATCCCAGATGAAGACTTAGTGCTTTATAAATACTGTACCATCCCAGATGAAGACTTAGTGCTTTATAAGTACTGTACCATCCCAGAAGCCTCCAATTTTACATACATGATCACAGGGTCCTTAAGGGGGTGTGGGAATAGGGGAACAGGCTTGGGGTGGGTAGAAAGCCTGTCGCTCTATTCCCGCACCCCCTCATAACCCCCCTAACCTTCTCCAAGCCTGTCCCCTACTCCTGCACCCCACAAAACTCCCCCAAGCCTGTCCCCCTATTCCCACACCCCCTTAACTATAGTATTGTAGTTATAACATATATCTATTAGATTTAGAATTACATTAGTACAAACTTGGGAAAATTTTGAACCATTCTTTCATATAACAATTGATTAAATTTCAATTCTCTTTACATACAAATAAATAACTATCATTTCAGAAGACAATCACCCTAGAATATATAAATATTGTGACATACATACAGTCGTGGTCAAATATAATCATCCATATAGGGGGAGTAACTCAGGTAAGAGTTTGACAGCTTCCCTCTGTTCCTTAGATGATAAACTTTACAATAAATAGGTTAACTACCAACTTTTAATTTACTACAAGCAGCTACACACTACTTAAAACAATAACACACACACACACACACACACACGTTAACTACCATCTTTTAATTTACTACAAGCAGCTACACACTACTTAAAACAATAACACACACACACATTAACTACCATCTTTTAATTTACTACAAGCAGCTACACACTACTTAAAACAATAACACACACACACACACACACACGTTAACTACCATCTCTTAATTTACTACAAGCAGCTACACACTATTTAAAACAATAACACACACACACACACACACACACACTACTTAAAACAATAACATCATAATATGTGAACGTGATAACATTAAACAGTAAATTGTTTGAGATACCCATATATGGATGATTACATATGACCACAACCGTACCTGAACACCAACCACTATAGGTCTTACTTTTCACAAGGAGAGAAAGTCAATAAACTGCCCCTCGGAAACCAGTGCATGTATGTATGTCTCTGTCCATCTCTGTGTTGGAAAGTTAATACATGTATATATAAGGGATGAAATAATACTGGTAAATAATATAAGAAGTAACGTTAATATATATTGGGTGAAATAATACCAGTAAATAATATAGCATGAAATAATACTGATAAATAATATAGCATGAAATAATACTGATAAATAATATAGGAAGAAGTAATACTGATAAATAATATAGGAAGAAGTAATACTGATAAATAATATATCATGAAATAATACCAGTAAATAATATAGGAAGAAGTAATACTGATAAATAATATAGCATGAAATAATACTGATAAATAATATAGCATGAAATAATACTGGTAAATAATATACAACTATTAAATAACTTTCTTCATTCATTGTTGTTGTTGTAATTATTGTTGTTATTGTTATTATTTGTCTTATTAGAAATAACTTCATTGTTCATATCATTATCATCATTTCTACTCTTTTCTATCCTTACCATTCATTATTAGGCCTGTATTTTCCCTCTCTCTCTCTCTCTCTCTCTCTCTCTCTCTCTCTCTCTCTCTCTCTCTCTCTCCCAGATATGGCATAAAATGTGAAAGCTGACCGATATTTAAGTGTTAGAGACAAGATAAATTAATAACTACAATTATATCTTGTATCAAATAAGAGTTTTAATTAAGGTACAGTCACAATCAAATATCCACACACACTTTCTTTCCATCGTAGTAAATAAATCAGTATCATATCAAAATATAATCCTACAACAACAACACCTTATGTCAACTCAACCCCATCAATTATTATTATTATTATTATTATTATTATTATGAGGTGGTGCAAAATCATATATACACGTGTTGTTCATTATTACTGTACCAAGATATTTACTACGATGGAAGGAAAGTTTTGGTGGATATTATTATTATTATTATTATTATTATTATTATTATTATTATTATTATTATTATTACAGTGAAAGCTCTTTTATCCGGCACCAGTGGGACCGAGAAATTTCCGGATACAAGAAAGTGTACATTAAAATTACATTACTCTACATTCATTTACAAGTACAGTTAAACCTCGATTTAATAGTCCCCGATACAACGGATTTCAGTAGGTACATTATTTACACATCATTACATACTTATTTATGTATATATACAGATGACTCTCAAATACATCCGAGGAGTTTTTATACATAACGAGCGAAATTATAATAAATACTGTATGTCACGTAATTATATCACTGTCGTCTGTGAAGCGTGTGTGTGTGTGTGTGTGTTGCCACCACTTCTCCCACACTCCTTTCCCCCCCCCCCCCCCCTCTACCCTCAGTCTCCATTCACCCTGGCTCAAGGTCAAGGGAATATAGGTCTATCCCATGGAGGTAGAATATTAGTAATTATGAGTTAACCACCAGCTTCAACACTCAGTCATGTCAGGTGGTGCATTTACAAAACAGAAGGTCATATCCTTCAATATCAAGAAGGAAATTCCAGAATATGCTCAATAAAATGTAAACAAACGATATCACGCTATCTCCCCCCATCCCCCTACTTTCCCCCCTACCACCTCCACCACTACTACACATGCTATCTCTTCCCTTCCCCCTACTCTCCCCCTACCACCTCCACCACTACCAGTCTACCACACATACCAATGACTCATTTCAGTCATAAGACGACTGCGAAAACCTTAATACAAATTGTTATATGCATTTAATATGCTTAATACAAATTGTAATACTGTATTTACATTTGTAAAGTAACAGTACAGTACATTTCTCTTCACTTTTAATACTCGTCACTTCCTCTTCACTTTGCTATATTTATCGTTTTCTGAAAAAAATGCCGGATATGGGAAGTTTCCTGTTAACAGAATGTCGGATAAAGGAGCTTTCACTGTATTATTATTATTATTATTATTATTATTATGAGGTGCTGTAAAATTATACACGTGTTGTTTTTTATTACCAAGATATTTACTACGATGGAAGGAAAGTGTGGGTGAATATTTGATTTTGACACACATAAACACACATCACTAACAGACACACACACACACACACAGATAATATTACTTGCAGACACACACACACATTACTAGCAGACATACATAAACACACAACATTACTAGCACACACACACACACACATATATAACATTAATAGCAGACACACACACACATATATAACATTACTAGCACATATACATAAACACACAACATTACTTGCACACACAAATAAACACACAACATTACTAGCAGACACACACACACACACACACACACTACCTCATATTACCAAAGTCCTACAAAAGATTAGTATGTATGTATGTATCAGTGAGGGTGGTAAAATATTAGTCCTTATTAAAAAAAGAAACAAAAATAATAATAATAATAATAATAAAAAAATCAGGTAGTGGGATTTATAGAAGCAAGTATTAGCTCATGTTACCCAAGTCCTGGGAAAGATTATTATGTATGTATGTATGTATGTATGTATGTATGTATGTATGTATGTATCATGAGCAGTGAAGATCCCATTTATTTCCTTATTAATTTTCAAGTACAAAAAAAAAAAAAAAAAATAATAATAATAATAATAATAAAAAAATCAAGTACAGTTGCCCAGAAAGGTATTGTAATAAATCTTGATAGAACTTTAACCCTAGTAATATCCACAACTATTTGTATGTGAACTATAAGCATGTATAACAGAAGGAAATATACATATCCTTCTGTAATACATACTTATAATATAGCATGTATAACAGAAGGAAATATACATATCCTTCTGTAATACATACTTATAATATAGCATGTATAACAGAAGGAAATATACATATCCTTCTGTAATACATACTTATAATATAGCATGTATAACAGAAGGAAATATACATATCCTTCTGTAATACATACTTATAATATAGCATGTATAACAGAAGGAAATATACATATCCTTCTGTAATACATACTTATAATAAATCATGTATAACAGAAGGAAATATACATATCCTTCTGTAATACATACTTATAATATAGCATGTATAACAGAAGGAAATATACATATCCTTCTGTAATACATACTTATAATATAGCATGTATAACAGAAGGAAATATACACATCCTTCTGTAATACATACTTATAATATAGCATGTATAACAGAAGGAAATATACATATCCTTCTGTAATACATACTTATAATATAGCATGTATAACAGAAGGAAATATACATATCCTTCTGTAATACATACTTATAATATAGCATGTATAACAGAAGGAAATATACATATCCTTCTGTAATACATACTTATAATATAGCATGTATAACAGAAGGAAATATACATATCCTTCTGTAATACATACTTATAATATAGCATGTATAACAGAAGGAAATATACACATCCTTCTGTAATACATACTTATAATAAATCATGTATAACAGAAGGAAATATACATATCCTTCTGTAATACATACTTATAATAAATCATGTATAACAGAAGGAAATATACATATCCTTCTGTAATACATACTTATAATATAGCATGTATAACAGAAGGAAATATACATATCCTTCTGTAATACATACTTATAATATAGCATGTATAACAGAAGGAAATATACATATCCTTCTGTAATACATACTTATAATATAGCATGTATAACAGAAGGAAATATACATATCCTTCTGTAATACATACTTATAATATAGCATGTATAACAGAAGGAAATATACATATCCTTCTGTAATACATACTTATAATATAGCATGTATAACAGAAGGAAATATACACATCCTTCTGTAATACATACTTATAATATAGCATGTATAACAGAAGGAAATATACATATCCTTCTGTAATACATACTTATAATAAATCATGTATAACAGAAGGAAATATACATATCCTTCTGTAATACATACTTATAATATAGCATGTATAACAGAAGGAAATATACATATCCTTCCGTAATACATACTTATAATATAGCATGTATAACAGAAGGAAATATACATATCCTTCTGTAATACATACTTATAATATAGCATGTATAACAGAAGGAAATATACACATCCTTCTGTAATACATACTTATAATATAGCATGTATAACAGAAGGAAATATACATATCCTTCTGTAAAACATACTTATAATATAGCATGTATAACAGAAGGAAATATACATATCCTTCTGTAATACATACTTATAATATAGCATGTATAACAGAAGGAAATATACATATCCTTCTGTAATACATACTTATAATATAGCATGTATAACAGAAGGAAATATACACATCCTTCTGTAATACATACTTATAATATAGCATGTATAACAGAAGGAAATATACATATCCTTCTGTAATACATACTTATAATAAATCATGTATAACAGAAGGAAATATACATATCCTTCTGTAATACATACTTATAATATAGCATGTATAACAGAAGGAAATATACATATCCTTCCGTAATACATACTTATAATATAGCATGTATAACAGAAGGAAATATACATATCCTTCTGTAATACATACTTATAATATAGCATGTATAACAGAAGGAAATATACATATCCTTCTGTAATACATACTTATAATATAGCATGTATAACAGAAGGAAATATACATATCCTTCTGTAATACATACTTATAATATAGCATGTATAACAGAAGGAAATATACATATCCTTCTGTAATACATACTGTACTTATAATCCCTACAAACAACTATATTATGGACATTAATATATTTAATGTTGTATCAATAGTTGTCACAATACCTTTTTTGGCAACTGTACATTGGAGTGCCTTGATTCCTCCAAAGTATGTCAGGAAACAACAGGACCAAGATAACACAAAATTAATAATGGTGTTTGTTGTGGTGTTGCTTGGAATAGTTTGGAGGATTCAGTTACTCCAGTAGATTTACCCCAAAGTTGAGTATATACAGTTAAGTTGATTTACCTTATATAATATATATGTGTGTCAGGTGTTGGAGCCACACATTGTTCAGCAATATGTTCAAACTTGTCAGAAAAGTTCACCGGTGAACAGATTACAGAGTTCTGAAGGTTTGCTACTTGTTCAACTTGTAATAATTGTTCTTCTGTCAGGTCCTTGTATAACAGCAACATGTACTGTACCTATAAACACACACACACATATATTGTTAGTATTATTCTACACCAAGATATTAATTAACTTAAAATGATTTACAGTGCACAAACAGTCACGGTCAAATATAATTAAGAATATTTACAGTGCACGTACAGTTGGCCAAGAAAAGACTGCAACCCAATTTGGTGGTGTGTGTGTGTCAATATCTGGCAAGTTAATTATCTGAAGCCAATAACATACATACATACATACATACATACAAAGGTTGTAGGTTGTGAGTGATCCATTGATAAAATACCAGTGTTTATTTTGAAGCACCTGCCAGATATTGACACACACACACACACACACACAAATTGGATTGCAGTCTTTTCTTGGGCAACTGTACATTGACGGTCATATATAATCATCCATATTAGGGGTAATTTATGTAACAGTTTGACAGCTTCACATTATTTTTTTTTAGCTTATATGCTTTCCATTAAATAGGGTAACTACCATCTTTTAAATTAATACACGCAGCTACACACTACTTAAAACAATAACACACACACACACACATTAACTACCATCTTTTAATTTAATACAAGCAGCTACACACTACATAAAACAATAACACACACACACACACACGTTAACTACCATCTTTTAATTTAATAAAAGCAGCTACACACTACTTAAAACAATAACACACACACACACACACACACGTTAACTACCGTCTTTTAATTTAATGCAAGCAGCTACACACTACTTAAAACAATAACACACACACACACACACACACGTTAACTAC
The DNA here is from genome assembly GCA_034508575.1 of Petrolisthes manimaculis. Classification (NCBI taxonomy): domain Eukaryota; kingdom Metazoa; phylum Arthropoda; class Malacostraca; order Decapoda; family Porcellanidae; genus Petrolisthes; species Petrolisthes manimaculis. The sequence goes on from JAWZYT010004567.1 coordinate 44,825, forward strand.
CGTCTTTTAATTTAATGCAAGCAGCTACACACTACTTAAAACAATAACACACACACACACACACACACGTTAACTACCGTCTTTTAATTTAATGCAAGCAGCTACACACTACTTAAAACAATAACACACACACACGTTAACTACCATCTTTTAATTTAATACGAGCAGCTACACACTACATAAAACAATAACACACACACACACACACACAATTTGAATCTTTCTGCTGCTCACACTCTGGTCAGAAATTATGTATCACAAGTGGACTACAAATAAAATAAGTGCTATGGCCTGTAGTTAAAAAAAAATTAAAAGTCCTTACTGGAGCTCTATGCATTCTCCAAACTACTCCGGGTAACAGATTCTCTATTAGAAATACTGAAGGGTTCTGTTGCCTGGAGTAGTTTGGAGAATTCATAGAGCTCCAGTAAGGGACCTCAATTTATTTTTAACTACGGGGGTAAATTTTTACAAGTTGCCACAACAGGATTTCACTGGAATTTTTTTTTATTTCCTAGAAGGATTTAGTGTGACTACCGGGACCTAACCAGGGCAGACTACCAGGACCTAACCAGGGCAGACTACCAGGACCTAACCAGGGCAGACTACCAGGACCTAACCAGGGCAGACTACCAGGACCTAACCAGGGCAGACTACCAGGACCTAACCAGGGCAGACTACCAGGACCTAACCAGGGCAGACTACCAGGACCTAACCAGGGCAGACTACCGGGACCTAACCAGGGCAGACTACCAGGACCTAACCAGGGCAGACTACCAGGACCTAACCAGGGCAGACTACCAGGACCTAACCAGGGCAGACTACCAGGACCTAACCAGGGCAGACTACCAGGACCTAACCAGGGCAGACTACCGGGACCTAACCAGGGCAGACTACCAGGACCTAACCAGGGCAGACTACCGGGACCTAACCTGGGCAGACTACCGGGACCTAACCAGGGCAGACTACTGGGACCTAACCTGGGCAGACTACCGGGACCTAACCTAATCTGGACTGGAACAAACTACTGGGACCTAACTATAAGAGGTAACTACTGTTATGCAGCATTTGCAGAAGAAATGGTATATAGAATAGTGGTTTGTAATAGTGAAATATAAACACTGGTAATAGTAAAAAAAATCCAAAATTTTGAAATAAGAGTTGTGGCAACTTGTAAAAATATTCCAATATTCCAATCACGAAAACGAGGCATTTACGAGAGAAACACCATAGATGAAAAGTGTGTTAAGGCAAGTCCAAAATAGTGAATATTGATACTACAGTAATATATACAATATAGTGAACCCAAATACAGTAAATGGAAGGTAAAGTTGCATTATATAATAATAATCACATGAAAAACATTAAGTTACGAAGAACATTTAGTCTGAAACACTCGGCACATAATTATGCATTTAAAAATATGTATGTGTGTGAGACTCTACCTGTGTATGTGTGTGTATATATGTGAGAGTGTGAGTGTGTGTGTGTATATAATATTATATATGAGAGATTGAGTGTGTGTATGAATCTACGTATGTATGTATTAAACCTCAATTATCAGTGTTTATATGCCTTTACCTTCGTCAATAACATCGTCCACATCGTCATCAAGTCTGCCTCGTCCTCGTCACCGCCTCAGTCATCGTCAATTTCCCGTATTTTAAGTTTATTTTTATTTTTTTAGCCATAGTGACTAAGTTAGGGCCCTCACACGATCAATTTTTTCGTCAATTAATTGATATCAATTTATTGACGTCAATGAATTGATGGAGAAATTGACCGTGTGAGGGGGACATTGACATCAATTTAATTGAAACAATGTCATTGAATCAATTCATTGATAGATCAAAACTCCTTTGATATTTATTGATGGGTCTTCAATAAAATTGAAAAAAAGAAGTACGTGGAATCTGCAAGAAACGAAAAGAAAACATATTAAAGTTAATAGCTTAGCTGAAGACTTGAATTTATCATAAGACTAGTGCCATTTACCTACTGGCAATCAAAATTTACAGGAAAATACTCCAAAAAAAACCTTTATTGAAATATACCATTTCTTTACCCACTTACTCCTCTTCTTTCGCTTTGGAGTGTCCAGAGCAAGCACTACTCCAAGTGCCACAGATGCTTTCATCTCGAAATTATGAATCAAACTGAAAATTGAAGTAAAATCATTGACCGTGTGAGGGCACAGTGATTTCCATCAATTCATTGACGTCAATAAATTGATATCAATTAATTGACGAAAAAATTGATCGTGTGAGGGCCAGTGAGACCAGAAGCTGACAGAGTTCCAATGTTTATTTTTTTTACCCAGTGTTGCCAGCAGCAGCTCTAATTATTTATCCCTTTTTGTCTTCAATTAATTAGTAGAATTATTTAGTAGAATTAGTAAAATTATTAATATTATTATTATTATTATTATTATTATTATTATTATTATTATTATTATTAGTAGTAGTAGTAGTAGTAGTAGTAGTAGTAGTAGTAGTAGAATTATTATTATTATTATTATTATTATTATTATTATTATTAGTAGTAGTAGTAGTAGTAGTAGTAGTACAGTAGTAGAATTATTTAGTAGAATTATTTAACCCATTTTATCTTCAATTAATTTATTATTCTCTGTTTCTTTACTCTTGGATAATTATTGATGGTGGTCTTTTTTGGTATTTTATTTTGTTTCCCTGTTTACTCTTGTAAGAACTAATAACTATAGTTTATTATTTTGTAAAATCTAAGACATTTTCCTGTACCTGGCTGCTGGTGTAACACCCCCATTTTATTATGTATGTTATTTAGGATGTTTTTTTTTATGTATAATTACTAACTTCACTCTCCATAAAATACCTGCATTTATTTCTGGTAACTTACTTAGAAAATTAGTTGAGTGAGGGATGAAGTCCCGAGATAGGGACGAGATGTTTTCGTTGGCGGAACAATATTTGTAACCAATATCAGGAATAATTATATGCTATGTGATTGGGAAAGAGATAATGGGTTGGAGTATTAAGGGATGTTAAATAATCATTAATGTAACTAAAGGAATGTATCAGGGGGGAAGGAACACTTAATATAATAGAAAAATGTAGCAGGAGGAACTAGTTTGGGTCCGTGTAGGAGCCTAGATTAGGGGGGAGAGAGGCGAGAATGAATTGTGGCAAGGATTCACCGTCAGTCTCGTGTCGTCTTCCATTGGGTAAAGGTAACTATTAAAACAGCTGCTACAAAGTGACTTCACGTGTTAATATTGAGGTAAATATTTATTATACATTTGATAGTGATTTTAAAGAGTCTCGTGTCGTCTTCCATTGGGTAAAGCCATAAAGCACATTCCGGCAAGGCATAGCCATAATAATACTGGTGTACAAACTTATATAAATACTTAGGAGAATTGCTGGCATAGTCAAAGAAATTTAGAGTAACATTGTATCGGCCATATTTTTTTTTGATACTATTATATATATGTATGTTTTTTTTTATAACTATTGTATGTATATGGGGATGTATTTTTTTTTTCTTATTGATGGGGGGGAGTAAGTAATTTTTTTTTTATTATTAACTGTTTGTTTAGTGCTGTTCCCTAGCGAAACTCGGAATTATTCCAGTTATAGGGACAGCGGGAGTAGGCTTCAGGGAGGGGGGATTGAAGGTTAGGGAGTATATATATATATATTTTTTTTTATTTATGAAATGAATGTTAATAAATTAATTAATAAGTAGTTGAGTTTTCCGTTACCGTATACATACTAATAGACTGTGTCCCTACTTAGGCATTTTTGACTTGATTTAAGACATTGATCGAACCCCCGTTAGAGTAATTCTGGGTTGCTTACACACGTGCCTGGGGTTTAAGCTACGTTACCCACCCAGTGTGTGATAACTTGGTTCCTGCGGTCAACCTGTGGTCTGGTGGTGGCAGCGATACTGACTAGGAACTGGACTTGCCTTTGTATGATTTTTTTCATGGTATTCGCAAGGCAAGTTCAGTCCTCAGTCCTTTTTTTTTTTTCCAGACCGGGTTGATCAAGTATAGGATAGATTATCATACACTGGTGTGTCATTTTTTTTTTATTGTAAAAGGCCGTGTTTTTTTTGTCCTCCTCCAGTAAAGTAAGGGGGATAAAAATAGCAGCGTTACATTGGTGGCAGCGGTGGGATATATCAGACCCAGAGAAATTGCTTTAACGGAGATCCGTGGAATTGGGTCTGATGTTTAAGGTAGGAATAGTAGGACACAGTCAAGTTCCTCGAGAACTGACGGTTAACGGAGCTCAGGTAGTAAATTAAAGTAAGAGGGGTAAAGAAAAATACAGGATATAACAATTAGAATGCTAACACGCAGTGGCGTGAGAGCGAAAGTCATGGCGGAAGCGTCAGAAATGAGTGAAGTGGTAGTTAACGATACGGATTCAGATAGGGAGATAAGATTCGAAATGAGGGAATTGAGACTAATAACCGAACAAATGACTAAGATTGCGATGAAGGTACAAGACTTAGATCAGTTGAAAAACATAGGGGAGCAAGTTGGTAACTTAACGAAGCGTGTGAGTAGGTTGGAAAGGTCGGGAGAGACTCGGTTTGTTCGTGTCAGAGAGAGGGAAGTTACACCTCCATCCTCACCATTGTTGAGGAGACCCGAACCAGTTTCACGTTCACAGTGGTCCCCGATACCTTCTCGAATAGATACTCAATTTTCTCTGCCTGCCACGCACAGTTATCAACCACCCGTAACATTTGGCACAAATGCAAACCCAGTATTACAACCTCCATTATCAAATGTCACCTATAATCCTAATGTAACAAACCCTGCAGAAAGGGTTAATACAAACTTGGTTAAACCCCGAGATATTCCAAAACTCGAGTTAGATACATTGCAGAGTTTAGATTCCTCGGCTAGGCTACAAATGTTCTTTGAAGCAGTGGAAAGATGCACAGAAGATTCATGCACTAGGGTAGAAGTAGCAAAGTCTCGAGTAGATAAGGAGCTGGCTGTCTTAATACACACGGCCCAGAAACGGGGGGAGATATTAACATGGTGGGAGTTAAGGGAATATATCACGAGAGAATTTAGGGTTGAGTTAAACTTCGACCAGGCATGGCGTCAGGGTGATGAATTTAAGTATGTGTGGAATGAAAACCCACAAACATTTGCCCACCAATACAAGTGTCACTATGCAGCAATACAGGGACAGTTTCCAGAGCAACATCTACCCTCAAGGGACAGAATAATGAAAAGGAAGTTGCTACAAGGTTTCCCGAGAATCAGTAGGGAAAGATTGGAATCTTTTGTGGATGATCAAATTCCCCTAAAAGATTTCCTGGTAAGAGTGGAACACGAAAGATTATTATTGATACAGAGACTTGAACCAACGAATATGTTGTCAGGGGTAGACATACAAATGGCTGAGGAAAATAACAAAACTAAAGTAGAAAGTAAGGAAGAAAGTGAAATATATAGTTTAACAAAAATGGTAGAAAAATTAGCATCGAAGGTGGAAAAGATGTCATATGAAAATAAACCTCAAACTTCTAGGTATTGTTCTTACTGTAAAACGACCACGCATGACTTGCGAAATTGCTGGAGTAAACCCGAGAAGGGAAAATGTTTTAATTGTTTACGTGCTGGTTGTTGGAGCACTAGTCCTGCCTGTCCTGGGAAGGTTCAGTATAGGCCAGGTCTTAATAATAATACAGGTTATACTAATTATTACCATCAAGCCAGGAACCTAACAAAACCAAAGGGGGAATTATCACCAGTGATAAATATTATAGTGAATGGAAAGGTGTGTGCAGCTATTATTGACACAGGTAGTGTCATAACCTTGATAAAAAGAAGTGCAGTTAAGCGACTAGGGTTACAGATAGATACGACCAAGGGTAGAACTAATCCTGTAGGAATTACGGGAAAGCTGCTTAAAGTGTTGGGTATGGTGAAAATAGAAGTTAATGTAGGAGATCAAGGAGTATGTAGTCAGTGGGTAACGGTGGTACCAGATTTATATTTGGATAGAGAAATTTTGTTGGGTTGTGAGATAATTAGTAAGGCAAACTTGACTTGGAATTGTAAGGATAAGGAAATGATTTGGGGAGGTGCACCATATCAGGTGAATCATATACAGTTATGACGACGAACCATTCAACAAATAAGGGATCATACCAAAGCTCAAATTATGGATAGTAGTAGACGGAAAGTGCATGTGAAGAGTAACGTAAATATGGAACCACACCAAGCCAAGGTCATACGTGTGGAAGTGAGTGAGACACCCGGTACCACCCTACTGATTAGGCCCCATAGAAATAGTTCATCACAAACTACTCCCCTGTTAGTAACGGTAGATGCGGAAGGAACTATTCCCATTACCCTAGATAACACCACCAAAATATCTAAAATGATAAAGAGAAATACCATAGTAGCCCTTATTGAGGATGACTCTTTAATAAATGTAGAGCTTAAGGTCCCAATAAATATGATAACCATAAAGAATGAATTGATGCCACATCAGGATACAGTAACGGAACAAGGGACTAGACAGGAAAGATTACAACTCTTAATTAACCAACAGAATTGGAAACATCTGGATGATGAACAGAGAAGACAGCTAACACAGGTGGTCCTAACACATGATAAGTTGTTTATGCTAGGGGATAAAGAATTGGGGAAAATTGAAGGAGAACTCGCCAACATAGAGGTCGCAAATCCGAACCCATGTAGGTCCCCGATGTATCGTTATCCCGAACATGCAAAGGAAACCATTGGTAAGATGTTAAGTGAAATGGAAGAAAGAGGAGTGATCGAACCCTCTAGTGCAGCATGGTTGTCACCAATAGTGTTAGTAAATAAACCAGATGGAACCAAAAGAATGTGTCTAGACTTCAGACGGGTTAATCAGCATTTAACGGTAGATGTGTTTCCATTACCTAGGTTAGATGATTTAGTAGGACATGCAGCAGGACATCAATTTTATATAACCTTAGATTTGAAAGATGCATACTTTCAGATAGAGCTGAATGAAAAAAGTCGGAACTTAACCACTTTCACAGATGGAGTATCATTGTACCGGTTTCGAAGGCTACCTTTTGGTTTAAGTTGTGCACCAGCCATATTTTCAAGGAAAATGGCTCAGTTATTATCGCCTTTGTTACGTGAAGGATGGGTGAAAAATTACTTGGATGATGTGATCATATGGGCTGATGATTTTTCTAACTTAATGCAGCGCCTTAAAAGACTATTTCAATTATTCAGTGAACAAGGGGTAAAATTAAATCTATCTAAGTGTGATTTTGTGAAAAAAGAAGTAAAGTTTCTGGGACATAAGGTATCCAAGAATGGTAGTTTGCCAGATCCTAAAAATTTGGAGGCAATAAGTAAGCAAGTACCACCCAAAAATGTAAAAGAAGTGAGGCGTTTCATCGGTATGTGTGGATTCTACCGTAGCTTTGTGCCAAACTTTTCCAAAATTGCCACACCATTAACAAACCTTACAAGAGCTAGCACTGTGTTCAAATGGGATGAAAAATGTCAAGAAGCCTTTGAGAAATTAAAGGAGAAATTAATTACACCTCCAATCCTAGTCAAATACCAACCCGAGTTACCACTAGTGCTAGTCACAGACGCTAGTGAGGAGTATGTAGGAGGGGTTTTGCATCAAGTACAAGTAGATGAGACAGTCCGACCATTGGGTTACTTCTCGAAAAAACTTAATGCATGTGAGAAGAGGTATAGTGTCACCGACAAAGAGGCAATGGCAGTGGTCTTGGCTTGTCGCCATTATCATCATTATTTGTGGGGAACAACATTCACAATTCAAACAGACCATCAGCCACTAACCAGTATTTTTAGACGTAGAACTAAGTCACCGAGGGTTACAAGATGGATGCTAGAAATGAGGGAATACAATTATCAAATTAAATATATGAAAGGAAAGGATAATGTCGTGGCTGACCAACTATCTAGGCCAGTGCGGGTAATCTCACGACCACCAGTATTTACATGGTTGGGGTTAACTCAGGAAACATTTAAGCAAGCTCAAAGACAGGATGACACATGGAGAGAATTAATTGAATATTTTGAGGGAGGTCAAGTGCCCAGGCGAAAAATAGCCCGTGCCACTTTAGACCAGTTCGAGCTGAATGAGGGCATATTATATTTTGTAAAAACTTATGTAGATGACAGCTATTTTTACACTGTAGTAGTCCCTAAGACATTAATTAAAACAGCCTTAGAATTAGCTCATGATCAATCAGGACACTTTGGACAATTCAAAACTATTAAGAAAGCTGAAGAATTGTATTATTGGCCAACATTAAGATCTGATGTGATGACATATATAAAGAAATGCCTTAATTGCCAGCAATTCAAATACACTAAGGGTCTTTCCCAACAATATAAAGAATTACCACCCATAATAGAACCCTTAGAAAGAATTGCCATAGACCTCACTGATATGACTTCTGGAGCAGATGGAAACAGATATATTCTAACCATCATAGACCATTTTTCAAGGTACACCAAGTTTTACCCACTAAAAAGTAAGCATGCCAAGGGAATTGTTGCTAGGCTCACCCAGTTTGTTACAGACTTTGGCGGACCTAGATCGGTGCTGTGTGACAACGCCAAGGAGTTTACTGGCCACGAGATGCGGACCTGGGCAGACCAGCATGGGGTGGAGCTGCTTTTCTCCACGCCGTATCATCCACAGGCTAACGGGATGATTGAGAGGATGCACCGGACCCTGAAGACGGTGTTGGCCCAGTTGTGCGAGGGCTATCCACAACGTTGGCCTAACCTGCTGGCCGAGTGTCAAAAAGTGATGAATGCAGCCGTCCACAGCAGTACCAGGGTGACGCCGTATGTAGCATTCTTCGGAAGGCATCCACCACGCAACATCACAGCACCACTACCGACCATCACGTCTGACCACAACGACGCTGGGAGACTAAAGAGGCTAATACAAGAAGCCAGTACTGTATCTCTCAGGAGGTATCGGACATTTGCCAATAGGCATAGAAAAAATGAAAAAGTAGAACTAGGAACATTAGTGTGGGTAAAACAAGAAACAATAATACCGGGTACCTGTGCCAAATTGAACCAAAAATGGAAAGGACCATACAAGGTGGCAGAAATAATAAGAGATGGTTTGATATATATTTTAGAGGACCCATTTACAGGGAAAAACATCCAGAGGGCTGCAGAAAAGATTAAGCCCTATGTGAGCCACAGTGATATTATAGTACAATTAGGGGAATTAATTGAAAATAATGAACCAGATGATGATGATGAGGATATTGTACTTCCTCCACGTCATCGACGTCCTCCAAGAAGATTTCTGGAGGAAATGTAAATTGAGGTAAAAACCAATTTAGAAAAACAGTGAATGAAAATTAATAGAAAATAGGGTAAAAGTGGGAAAGTTACGTTGGATAATGTCATGTTTTACTATAACCTGAAGTCAACACGGGGCAACATTAATGTACGAGCTAGGAACTCGGCTCATAGTTGTAATTTTTTTTTTTGTTGTGGGTGTTGGAGGACGCTTAGTTTTAAAAGGAAGAGAAGGATGGTGGGGAGTGATCACCCTACATGTCCATTGGGCTCTTCCAGTATACAGTCAGAACCTTTGTCAAGGCCCCTGTATCACTTACTGCATTCCGGGTTGTCATACCGTGCGGGATCTGAGGTTTGAATGGAGAAGTGAATGAAAATAGGAATGAATGAATTGAATGTAAGAATACTCAGATCTTGTTAGGGACAATCGCGGATGGGTTTAGTGACGGTAGAACCTTATTGAAGTTCTCCCGGGGTTATGGACTTGACAGAGGAGTCTGACTGGGACGAGGTGTCACTGATATCTATTATGTATTATGTATTATGTGTATTGTGTAATGTTAGGTAGAGAAGTTCTTTCCTGCGGGGAAGAAAGGCAGTCTAAGGACTGTAAGTAAAGTTGGCAGTTTATCAACACTGACTAACAAATTAGGGGGAATAATGTCTGATGTTGTTCAGTAAGGTATAGCGATAGTGACAAATGGTGTGTATGTTAAGATTAGGGGGAGGGGAATTGAGTAAGGGAAATATAAATTAATTTTCACTGTAAGTTCCAGCTAAGGAAGAGGGGACGTGTGTAACACCCCCATTTTATTATGTATGTTATTTAGGATGTTTTTTTTTAT